>KZ062489.1:127274-145147 GCA_002091835.1 Anopheles maculatus | reverse complement strand
CTCCGGAACGGAAGTCATCAAATGCGTCCCGGGACTCCTGACCCGTTAATACCGGAAGTAATGATTCCGTTTGTCACACGATCCACAAACCACGCACACACAGGGACAGGGAGAAAAAAAAACATCAAATGAAAATGGCAAAAAAGGAAAATCTGGCAATCAGGCAAAAAACACAACACCAAGAAAGGGATTTTCCATTATTTCGCAACGGATACACCGGTGGACGTTATATGCTAGTCTTGATGAGATGTGTAAGGGTGGAGGACACTAGTAACGAGTGGAAAAACGCATTCAGCACGAACAAAACACATCAACGGAGCACACATTTCCCGCAACGATTGCGTGACGCAACGAGATGAACTTGACGAATGTACAATGGGCCGCGAGCAGTCTCCAGACATCTGGCCGGTGAGCGTACGAACCACCCTAACGCAGTCTGTTTGTTGAACCACCGGTACCGGACAACTTGAGTGTAAGCGCGAAACGAATTGCAAGAAAATTGGAAAACTACAATACCATCGGGACCGTCATCGAGGGTATCGATTGATGAGTTCACATGACCGGCTGATGTTTGGAGAGGGTTTGGTGCGACCGGCTCTCGAGTGCGGTGCCGTATCGCGTACGGAAGTGTAAAATCAATTTTCTGTATCATAAATCACTCGTTACTTTCCTCTCGTTTGTGTCCCATGCTTTCCGCTGCGCTTACACGTCCCCATATGTCGCCTATGATGGTCGGCATGGGTGCATTGCTCGGTGCTTGCTGTTTTTTGCATTCCCGCCTAGTCTGCTAGTCGCTGTAACTAACCTTAAAAAAATAAAGAAACGGGTCGTTAATATATTTCCTAGCTAAATCGTAAAGCAGCAGTACCTCAGGTATATCCGTGACGCCACACATGTCTGCCGAGAACCCGGCTGCCGGAAGTGTATCGGATTTCCGAAACTCGCTCTGTTCCGAGTGTGTTCTTGGGTGTGGGGGTATTCCGTCAGGTCCCCCCTGCCCGGCGAATGTGCGCGAAACATCCGCTCGCAGTCAAGTAGCCGGTCGGAGCTCTCGCCAAACGCGCACTACACACTCAACCAATATTCATGACATTGCAGGATATACATTTAGGCGTATAAATAACTCAACTTTCACCCCAACCGGTTGTAGTTGATTTTGCAATAGTCTTACTTTGTAGAACAGGGACACAGGAGATCTGGCAAGAGAACGACAACAAAAAAAGAAACAAAGTGAAATGATGGTTAGATAAAAAAGTAGCTTTTTATACATCTCCGGAACGGAAGTCATCAAATGCGTCCCGGGACTCCTGACCCGTTAATACCGGAAGTAATGATTCCGTTTGTCACACGATCCACAAACCACGCACACACAGGGACAGGGAGAAAAAAAAACATCAAATGAAAATGGCAAAAAAGGAAAATCTGGCAATCAGGCAAAAAAAAACACAACACCAAGAAAGGGATTTTCCATTATTTCGCAACGGATACACCGGTGGACGTTGGAAACGATGTATCTTTTCTTCTCTTCCTATTTGCTGTCCATCCATCCATTCCCCTTCCCTCCGTCCCTTCCCTTCCCCCACTATTGTTGGCTATTACGACAATGAGAGGAAACCGTTTGGCAGCCTTTGCCGGGCCTGTTAAGTGTCCTGTTAAGCGATCTGTGCGCGGCACCATGCTTTCGCTTCGTGTCGTTGCGTTTATGAGTTTGGCCAAACAGTAAACGGTAGGGCGATCGGGTGGCAGTGGAAGGGAAGAAGGGAGAAACAATCTTTTCTTCGTGCGACGCGGGTAACGACCGAACGCTGACAGCGTCATCTCCATTGGTCTGAGAAACCTCCAAGAGAAACAGTGGGACACCGTGTGGGCAATAAAACAGCTGTATTAAATAAAAGTAGCAAACGAACAACAGCAACAACGAAAAAAAAAACGCCGAACCCCAGAAAACTGCTAGGCGCTGATGTTTCCCGTGGAGTACTGCCAATAAGAGTCCTGGTTAATGTTGTGTTTTTTGTTGTTGTTGCTGTTGTGCTTATCGCCCAGAGGTCTCGTGGCACCGGGATGTGGAATATATTAGATTGTTTGGTTGGTTGTTCCTTTTTTTTTGCTCTTTTGTTTGTTTGTTTGTACGGTACTTCGGGGCCGTACAGAAGCTCAGTCATCCGATTTTATGGAGTACGCAAGATGGTTGTACTTTGCGGGTTGAGCATTGCTTTTACCGTGGTTTAATAGCCGCATGTCCAGGCACTGCGCTTGTCGGCGAAATGAAAGTGTTTGCTTAGTATAATGGTTGAAGCAGGTTCCGCTAAACAACGAGATTCGGTGGGAAAATTGAAGTGCTTGTACGGCTCTATCCGTAGCTTAACGACTAGCGTCTTAAAAAAGCGTTTAAGTATCAGTTAGGGAGATTATGAGCCGTTTTAGTACGCTCTGTGAGCTGGTTGGCGATCTGTAGGAGTGTACTTCTAGTTAAACTTTTTAAAGTTTTTTACATTTTGTGTTATGTCACATAAAGCTGACACCTTTAAAGAAACGGTTATCTTGATTGGATCCAGCCAATGATGATGTTCCATCACTTATCACATTTTGGGTTTAAGAAAGGATGTCATCAAAAAACGTTTCGAAGAGTCGTATACACAGTTTGTTTAACGTAGATGTACGTAAGCATTATAGAAAACGATGTGTAGTTTCCGATTTAATGCAGTGAAGACTCTACATCTACAGTCCGCCACCATCAAGAGACGAATGAAAGCTAATGATCAAACGATTCGACTCGCCTATATATTCAGAAGTTCAATTCTTTTTCTCCAGGCTCACATATATCACTCTTGTTGGTATATCGTAAGCATAGGTCTTCTCCAGAATCTAGAGTATGAAGATATCATGAGCTTAACTATTCATACAGAGAATTATTAGCAACGTTTTTAGAAGTAGTTATCGTTCTCCGGACTTATTGCGTGTCAATAGACGTTAGGGTGTTTACAATATGGCGAAATGATATGTAGAATTCTTCTTCTGATATGTAGTTGTGTCTACAGTCTTCTTTTCTACTTTTGGGGCAAGTTTCCTGGTAGCAATTTCGTACTGATCTATGTCATCATGCCTGGCGTACAAAAGGACCTAGGTTATCTTTTTCCTGGTTCCTGGGTAAACTAGCTCCTGTGGGTCGTGATCTCCTTCGATGTTTTTTGGGCGAGCAGAAATCTTATGGCTCACACCTTAGCATACATTTTCTTGTATTAGCAATAAAGCGATTCGATTGTTATTTAGTAATAATGATGAGTTGTCATTAACGAACTAGTCTTCTTTTTTCTTTAGATCTCAAGAGATCTCTCGCAACCTCAAGAGATCTTGTTCTGCTATTATGGGCTTGCTTGATTTCGTTTACCCGTACCTGTATACGCAGTCAGCTATCGCCTTGACCGTCGGACTGTTGTACCAGGTTGAATTAGATACTCCAGATTAACAATTTTCGCATTTTTTTTCCTATTGCACCCAGTAGTTCGCATAATCGTATACTGGATAGTGATCATTACTTATCTTAATTGTTCAGCGACGCAATCACAGCGCGTACTGGAGCAAACTATTCGAGTCCTTCCTTAGATGCAGCGGATCGAGCGTCGCTCCATTTACAAAAACAACTTCCCAAACCGGCATCAGGTTGGCGATCGATCGATGGTGGCTCGAAGTACGAACAGAAGCCACTTTTAAGGCAGCACCGGTAGCAGCACGGTAAACCTGCAAATGCGTGCCACTAGAAAGGTATAACGAACACGGGGGAGAAGAATATAATTCCGCAAGTGTAATCATTAAAATGCTACCGCACGATCAAACTGTACCGAGCACTCCTCCTCTAGGTACGGAACGTGCTGAGTTTATACCAACACACACACACACACACACACACACACCACCGTTCGCATCGGATCAATGTATCCGGGATCCGTAATAAAAAGTCTCGGCACACACAGAGAGCACATACCGCGCGCGCACGAGAAACGATCCTTGGTGCTCTTGTCTATCTCTTGCACTCACGCATACTCCATCCACCCACTATATCAGTTCGGTTGCTGTCTGTCTTTCTCGCGCTCTCTTTCTCTCTCTCTTGTTCGCTCGTCCACCACCGTATTACTGCACCGCCCGCACCGGAGCTGGTTTTGAAGCACAATTAATTCAATCCGCAGCAATTGATTACTGGCCGTGTAATAGTCTGTAATCAGTTTCGGAGGATAATTTGCTCTCGTTTGCTGCTTACACGGTTGGCGATGCTTACCTGGTTCACCTTCTCTGCTGGCTGGCGCCCGACGCGGTACCACTGCTCGTTCAGCGTCGCTTAGTGGCATGATCTCATGTACGGTTTTGTGCACCCACACACACTGTGGACCGGCAGAAGGGACAGACACTCGAAACGAGCAGTGCCCGGTGTGTATGTGTGAATGCCTGTGTACAGAGCGCATATGAACGCTATAATACCTAGAAGCTAGGAGCGAAGCTCTAGTTTTTGTTGCTTCGTACGTACTCGCTCGTTGCTTGTGTGATGCTGACGCTGAAAACCGCTACATCCAAAACCCCTGCCAGTTGGCAGTAAAATTGTCGGCTGTCGGGCCTGTGTGTTTGCTGCTGCACAGTCTCTACACGATCCTGAGCTCCAAGTAGACACGGACGACACGGGTGCAGTTGTTTTTTTCGCCTTACATTTCACCGGCTCTTAGCTACCGCCGCAGAGTGACGTAAAGAATATTATAAATTGCTCTACAATCAATGGTACACGGTTCGCGTGATTGCTGAAACGGTAGTTTCTGTTTTTCCGAACCCTGCCAACATCAGCCAACCTTCCAGGTGGCTATTACCGATCGAATATCGGTTCGAACAGCTTCGGCAGCACGCGCGTTCCAAGCTCGGGCGTTGAGTGAGGACGCTTGGGGTCGACAATTGCCTTCGCAAGACACCCCCGAACAGTAGTTTGAATGCTCCAGCTGTTACTGTTACTTGCGCTACGGGAGAACCGCTTGCAGGCAGGGCAGGCTCCTAGACAGCGCGCCCGGCCCGGACAGATGGGCCAAGAGAAACGCAGATGGATAAGAGTGGCATCGCTCCGGTTGCATCTCGGAAGCGGGAGACCCATAATCGTAGGTACTTTTCGTATTCGGGCTTATTTATTTAAATTCCATTCCCCGGCCATCGTTCAGGTGCGCTTGATCGGGAGCGCTTGATGCCCCGAACGAAACAAATCAATTCCTTCCCCACCGGGTGCACTCGTGGCCCCGGCAGCGTCAGCTGATACTGATGCATTTCTTTCTTCCAGATATCTGCCAGCAGCGCTGGGAAGCTGCGAGTTTGAGATGCAAGCGCGCTCTCGCCAGGCGAATAGTAGTGACGTGCAAATGACTATTATCAATGCAGATAACGTGCAGGCTCCGGTCAAGTCAGGAGTGCGAACGAGCGAGACAGAGCACGGAGCGTTCGGACATCGACACACGTTACCGAGCAAATTCAGAGCACCAATGCATGCTGAGCTCCATAATCCGTATCCGTTTGCTTGCAGTTAAATGAGCCTTAACCAAGGTGGTGCATCTTGGTGCACCGAAACGGATCACAGCTTGCGTTTTTATTTCGACTTCCCTGATCTGCCGTGATTCGCCCTGCTATTGTGGCTCACGGACGGTTTGGGTATGAAATGAGCGCAAAAACCGCATGCAATAAAGTGGCAGATAATCGGTGGCCGATTATGTGATCCAGTACGTCGAGCAGTTGTACAGCGGGTGTCTAGGGGATGCCTCAGGATGGAGTCTAGTGCAACCGTTGCTAGCTGATCCGCTGTTCGCAAACGGTGCTAATGTCAGTAAGGTCTTGAGCTTCGCGTAAATGGTACGCGAGCCGAAACGGAAGCCACGGAAAGTAGCTGATCCGATGTCTGGAGCTCAGCGATCGAGTCGCTGATACTGGCTCGGCTATATCTGGAGGCACCCATTTCGCTGCCGTTCCATCGATATCTATCATTGGCGCATCGGACGGTTACTAGCTATTAAGCGATTTGGTTCGAATTTTCAAGATCATTACGGTGGAAAATGTTCCACTTCATAAAGGAAAATGCTTTCACCATTTCCACGTGCCCTCTGTATCTCTTCGTCTGCTTTGCTCGTCCTCCTTCCAATTATTATCCCTCTTCCCACACGTCCACACACACACACACAAGGTTAAAGGTTCGGGCGGTGCGGCACGAGCAAGCGTCCTCGCAAGGAAAAGCGAAAAGCACACCCTACCCATCGGAAAAGTAAATGATGAGCCTGATTATAGTAATGAGGAGATTTAAAATCAATTTGTCAGTTTATTTAGTTTCTTCTTTTTTCTCTGCCAGATTCCGCAGATAGGTTCGCTTCCATGCCCGTGCCTGTTTCGTTTAATGTTCTCCTATTGCCACCCGAAAATCATTCATTCGGGCACGAATGCACCGATGTGTCCCGTTGAACGATCAAGCACACACAATGAAACACATTCAGGGTGCGTGCGCGCGACTTTGCGTTGACTTTAAAATTTGGCACGTGAACAACGGCGCTAATGAATTTTCCAGCCATCCTCCTGTTTCTGACCCTTGGGGAATGCGTCAAGATTTATTTTCTGTTCCCGTACCGTTGGACCGGACAGACAGTCTGTGTGACATTACGAGATGAGAGCGCTTGGCACGTGGCGGTGTGTCTCAATGCAGCGCGCTGCACGTGTGTGTTGTTGGGAATTTGTCGCTATATCGCGCCTAATGTGACAGCGGTCTTTGTTGTTCGTCGGGCCTGAAGCTAATGTTTGGGAGGGTGGTACGAAGGGATCCAAATTAACCGTGTTGACAGCAATCCTTGTCCTTGTCGCGTGTTATTTCAGTATCGATTGTTACGATTGATTATGCAAATTTGAAGATTAGTATTGGGGGTATTGGAATGACCTAACCTTGGCCAATGGCTGCCAAGAGCTCCATTAAGCATTAGAGGTCACTCAAGTGGTGGCGATTCAGCCGCGACTGCGGGTATGGAGTTTACTCATGTGACCTCGTCGCTTGTATTAGGTCCCTTGAACGTGATCTCTTGGATAAAGTTCCTTAGACAATACCTTCGATGGATTGGATTGGACGAGGCTCGTTTAACAAGGTCTCTTAAACTCTACAACGAGGTGTTTTAGATAAGGTTCGTTGGATGAAGTCTCTTGGATGAGACGACTTCAATAACTGGATCCATTGATTCTCATCAAGGGATCCAATGGATCTCATAAGAGGAAGCTCGTCCAAGGAACCTCGTCCAAGCATTTTACTTAAGAGATCTCGTTCAAGGGATCTTGTCGTTTTAGAGTCTAAAAGACCTTGTTAAAAGGACCTCATCCAAGGGAGCTATGTCTTCTAGTTCTTGATCTAATTCTTGAGTATAAGAGACCTCGTCTTAGTGTCCTCATTCGGGTATGGGGGTCCAAACGTCTTCATCCAAAGGACCTCGCCAAAGGAAACTCGCCCAAGAGATCTCGTCCACGAGACCTCATCCAAGGTACCTTGTCCAAGAGACTTCATTCAAGATGCCTCATCCAAACAATCTTATTCAATGTACCTTCTTGAATCGTCCTGTCTTAAGAAGAGGCATCACAATCGAAGAAGTACGAAAATGAAGTCAACATTTTCCCAAACCTTTGATCCGCCAACGAGATGAATTGAAAATGGCACGGCTACTTAAGTTAACGCACGCGGAAGATCTAGATTCTCGCTCCATTTGAAGCTAACCGCACCGGAATGGTCAACGAATCGGGCCGAATCGGTTGGCGCCATCGCTTAATTTGTGGTACACCGTGCACAATAGGGTCCCATATCTCCGAAATACGACTTCACTACCGGGGCCGGGTAAAACAGAAAGCATCAATGAAGCAGGTCTCGTTTTGTTGAAACAGGGCGAAGAAAACCACACGACCGACCGAAAGGATATCGATCGTACGCAATCGATAAGCGGGACCCCTTAAAGTAGTGGCCTCCAGGCACCGAAACGAACCCATTACGAGGCGCTGCTAGAGCGAATAGCGGCGGGCACATTGAAATGGATGGAACTATGACTGTGTGTTTCTCTGCCCTGCCTTACCGTACACGTTGTTCGCACAATCGGCAGTCGAGATTGCCTCATCTTCAAGCGATAGAAGTAACGAAGTAGAAGCGGTTGGTTGAGGCGGTGAAGAATAGAAAGAAACTACAGTGCTAGAAACCTGCCCGCTTGTAAATTGGGCGAAGGAAAATGAATAATTGGGCGAAAAATTCATAAGCTAACATGACGCACCGAGAGAAAGTGTACCCCGCGTGTGTGTGTGTGCGCGCGCAGTTTCTTGTGGCCAGGAATCGCCGAGAAAAACAAACACAACCCACAAAAGGGTGGAAGAAAATCAAAGAAAGCACACCCGCCGTTGGAGAAAATGCGCCGAAATGGTTGTGCCGCTGTGCCAAAGGTTGTCGGTCAGTCACCGAAGTCGTCCACCATCCAGTAGACGCCAGTGTGAGCGTGTCTTGTTTTTTTTTTGTAGTACGGCATCCAACAATAGCCGCAAAATTGCCACAAATTAATTAGATTTAATCTAGTGAAATCAATCGAAGCACCTATCGCTGCCCCCTATTATTCCCTTCTCCACTTTCTCCGCCTTCTCCTCACCCTCCAAGACCTGCCCGAGTCCAACCAACCTTTAGCGCCTTGTTGTTGTTATTTTTTTTTCTCGGGGGCTTTCTACTCGGCCGAATTTTGGTACCAAAATGATGAAGCCCTGCCATGACGGTGCAGTTTCTAGGCTGTGTTGGTTTTTTTTTTTTCGTTGGTCGCTGTTCCTTTTTGCTGCGCTTTTTCGTAGCTTCAGTGCCGCCGTTTTTGGGTGGTAGGTTGGGGTCGGTGGGGTAGCCGATGATTTTCTCATTTTTTAAAGAGCCTTTACAAACGCTTCCGATGACGCAACGCTTCAAATGGCGTATAAGAAATTAATATGATCGTTAAAGGGAGTGGGATGGGAGTAGAAAAGCCGATGGGATAAAGAGTCAAGTGGTGTTTGAGGTTTTGGCGATAAGGGCGGGGAAGGGACAGAGCGAGGAAGAGCGGAGAACAACATTAGGAAGGTAAATAGAGATCCAGAAGTTGTGGGACGCGTTACAAAAATAGCTCAGCACTCGTGTGCAATGAAGTGCATTGGGACTCTGTTGGGAATTACACGGTGTCAGTGAGGAATTGGTTACGAAAAGGCCTTCAATATCGATATGTTACTCTGCTACTGTTTTCGTTCAGGTTATGCAGTCTCCAGAGTCTTTAATTATCCTCAAATGTACGTACCTTAGCTTTGTTATTTGGTCAACTGCCAACTGAATAGGTCAACTAGACCTTTACATGTATCTTCAACCTTCAACACTGTTTTCGGCGATGACTTTGCTCAAGAAAGGTGACGTTTTAGGTAACTCTTAAGTTTTGATCAGCTGTCCGTCTATTATGCTCATGTGATATCGATTATTGACTCAAGAATCACCGATTTTTCTTATCGTATGAGACGGATAATCATGGCGAGGGACAGTCTATTGGGGTGTCACCAATAAGAGTCATAGATCATCGAGCGCATCTCAGGATATGGATTGAATTATAGCAAACGGTTCTAGAGATCCCTTTTTCCGAAACACTAGTACCCAGTATCTAGTTTACTAGAAGACACATTAGTCTTTAATGTCCAGAACCTGAATGGAGCCGGATGTTGAGTATGAGACAATGTTTTACTGTATCTAATGCTTCCATCTGCGACATTCAAGTAAAGATCTGATAAGGGTTTTTTAGGTAGAGTATACGACCTGTAGTACCCTGTCTTGTGAATCTTGTGTGAAGAAGTCATGTGAATGGAGACAGACATTGAATGATTGCTTTCATGGTCCCATACAATGCCTTTCGATACTATACCAGGATGCTCGTTGATTGAATCGGAATTTGGATCATATCTCCTTAGCAAGACTTGATTACACTACTGCGTTTTTCATGAAGAGCCCCATACTATATACCCGCACGATAAAGTAAGTCGTTGTTAAGACAACGATTGTTACAACGTTATACTGTCTTGCTTAGTCTTAATTGGTTTCAAATGAGCTGAAGAAAGTGTTTACCGAGCCATCGAAAGCCAATGCGTCTAATAATTCCTTCACCTCGTATTCTCTTCATTTCTTTCATTACATCCAACCTGTCTGCCACCTGTAGCCTTATTTTCAAGTCATTTTTGTGTTTTTTTTTGGTGAGCAAATTAAATTGTTCCCGTTGCACTGCATCCCAGTAGCGTCCCAGCAAATTGCGATTAATCACGATCAAAATGGATTGAAATCGGCGCGAACCCGTTCGATCTCGGTCGGTTTTAGTTTGATAAGTGCAGATGATTGTTTATCGTGGCAAAAGAGAAAAAAAAAACAGAACCATCTCCAAACATGAAAATTGAACTGGTAATATCCTACCGAAGACGCACAGAAGCAGAGCGCTGCGTAGTGCGGAAAATCTTTTGATCACATATGGGTTTCTTTTCGTGCGCTGTATGGTTGGAACGCTTACTGACGTTTGTTGGGGCTTTTTTTTGTACGGTCTTTACAAACGCCTTGGCGTACGTAACAGGACATCGATAAAAAGGGAAGGAGACTCTCAGGGATATCTGGAGAGCGGGCGAGAAAGGGCTGGGAAAAGTTATTATCTTTTTTAATTATAATTATTATCAATAATAACAGGTTGCAGCAGCAGCGCGATGCGTGGTGGTAATTTTTCCAATGTCCAACACCATTTTGCGGAATTGGCAAGGAAGTTCGGTGTGGAGGGCTTGCGAAGCAACCCATTTGGCACACAGGACATGCAACCGGGAGCTCGCGTTAGGGAACATGTCAAAGCGCTTGCTAAAACAAATTGTTCCTTACCCACGTTCGGGGTTAGGTATAATAGGGTGGAGTGTAACTTTGATTGAAATTACGAGCAATGATCGTCCGGGACTCGGTCGCCTGTCGTCAGGAACTAGGTTATGTGTGACCTTCAAGTGTATGCTCTAGAATTCTATATTCTTGTATTATTTCTAGGTCACAAATAGCGCTTACCGATACTCGAAAGAGCTAGATTTCCATCTCAAGTCTTGGATAGCTTCGGAACAACTTCGGGAAAACTGTTGTAAGGTTCGACAACGGTTTGGTGCTCAGTGCACAGTACCACAACCCATTAAACAATGTTAATAGTCACATGGGCAAAAGCTGTCATCATTGACTTTGATAATGATGGGCGGCTGATGATGGGTTTGCTGAGTAAAAGCGTGACGGATCGTTGTGTGCAGCAGTAGTTGAGGCAGCCCTTTAAGCCTTCCCCAAGCCCGGGCGCAACCGAGCTATCATTACATCCACTGTTACAACTATTACAAATCGTAGCACGTGTTTTGGGCAAGAAGAAAAACAAAAGTACTTTTAGGTTAGGTTTTCCGAACCAGGCGGAAAAAGAACGGCCGAGAGAGTACTAAGAAAACAGCGACTTTTAACGGACAATAAGGCAGTGACTGTTTCTCGCCGGTTCCGCTGGTTTGTGCGGTCCACCGACTCTGCCGGCTGATTGTCGGTATGCATCACATGATTATGATATTTAGATAAAGTAATTACAAATTACAAAACAAACAATCGTTTCATAATGCTGCTCGTTCATGTACACAGCAACGAGGTTCGCAACTGTGTGGTCCAAAACCGCACAGAAATGTAGGCAATGTTAATGATAGTTCGTTTTGAAGGGTTTCGTTTCGCCTGCTTTCGCCCCCGGACGGCCGGGTTAGAGCAGGCTCGTTGTGCATGAGAAGCTATAATGGTAAGCGGCCGCACTTACTGCCGTTCACTTACCGTTTGGGGCAGTCGCCTGACTGTGCGGGTAATGATAGGACACCGATCGGAACATGTCACTTAGTAGCCGTCTTTATGCTTACACACACACATAGACTCACGGCACGTATAAAGCGGCAAAGCGTTTTGAGAATAGTTGGGCAATTTTTTGGGGTTATGTGTACTGCTCTTTGCTCGGGGAACTGTTTGGTAAGGAACCGAAACAACATGATGTCTGCTTCGGGCGGTGATCCGGACGGAACCAAACCGAAGTTCCACCTACGCCACATTCTAATTATAACGTTACGAAGCGTTACGACGCGGTTACAAGTAAACGCTGCAGAAAAATGGCATTTTTCCGCCATTTGCTGGAGTCCAAACAGTGCATGCTGGATGGGTAAAGTTAGCCTACTGTGCCGTAAACAATCCTATGGAGATATAATTGCTTTGCAAGAGATAACAATTACTGGGAACTCTACTTTTGAATTGCGCCTATATTTTATGTTCACAGGAATAGTCCTGCTGAGAAATTTGAGGAACCAAAGATCTGCCAAGAATCTTACATCTTCTTCTTCTTCTTCTGCTTTGGCACCAGAACTTCTGTAGGTCTTGGTCTGCTATTGCTAGCTCTCTGTGACTTAGTTTTTACCCGTTGCTGGATAGTCAGTCCTGCGTCCTGAGAATCTTACGTCTCTGTACATTAAAATTCGATGGAAAACACACGATAGTCGATTTCCCGTCGCACACAAGTACTTGGTCCCTCGCATACTTGAACTTCCTAAGTTCAGATAATCCTAACTTCAGTGTGTTTGCTGATTAGCTGTTGGAGCAGTTAGACAAATACTTCAAATTTGCTCATCTTCAGGTGAGTTATCAAGCAATGCTTTTGGGGTCATGCTCAGTATCATGTCTATGCCAATAAGACACAATCTACTGATGCTCTGAAAGTCAACACTTGTACAAGCTATTAGTTCAATTTTTTCGCCCCAGTCATCGCAAGTTTGTCCCATCGAACGCTTTCAATTCTACCTGCAATCACCGATAGATAAGAACCGCTCTAAAAGCGGAGTGTGTCTTTTGCCCCATAAGCCACACCAATACTATCTCCCACACGCACCGTGCACCACTTACAACGCTCGAGCTGTCCAAAAAGGCAGGGTTGCTTAACACTTAACGCGCGGCCTGCATGTTGACACTTGTCTATCAATTAGTACGGTCTACCGGTATTGGTGTGGAAAAATGTGCTCACACTTTACGATTGACCATTTCCAGCATTGCAAAGAAACCGTGCAATTCATAACCAATAATTTTGGCTCCCCGCCCGTTGCATCTCCTGCACTGCGCCGAGGATGGTCGGTGAGCTGGTGTGCTAACCATCATTATAGGTCCGCATCGTTTGTACTGCCGGCAAACGGCAGAACGATTTGTTTCTGTGCGCCTGCTTAGTGGCATTAGATAACACAAATTATCGCCCGCTACATTAGTTGCAGCATTCTGCTACTGCTAAAGACAAACCGGTCTAACGAGCCATGGGCATGTCGGATGGTCGGCGTGAAGCAAACGGTGCACAAATGCACGGTGCAAATTTGCATTCGCTGGTGAATAATGAATTCGATAAACATTCGCAAACTACCACGTTGGTCGCAGTTGGACCGGCACAATGCCGTGGAATACCGGAACCCTTCGTCTTCCTTTTTCTGTGCTGTTGTTACGCGCTGTGATAAACCTGTCAATTATCTTCCGCGCTGTTTTACGTGCCGCTGTCAATACCAACCAGGCCGCGGTGAAAGGGAGCGCCTCGGAACAGTGCGTGGAAGATTTCTTGCGCTGAGCAGCAATCGAACGGAATCACAAAGAAACAAATCTTATGCTGGAGTCTCGAACCGATTAACATCGAACACTCTAGTTTCGTAATGGCGATTAAAATCGGATAAGAAACAAAATGCCCCTCCATTTTTTTAAAACCCATTTGCAGTGCATAAGAAACGCACGGCTATAAATTCTACACAAAATGGCATATTTACCACAAACGCGGTTCGCAAAATATATATATGACAGCCAAATATGCCGATTGCGATATCGATCATATGAATTATTTTTCGAATACACCACGTCGAACGCGCGCGTGTGTGTGTATTATCTCGTTCGGTGCATCTGCTCCTCCCACACGGTGCACGTGGGGGACTTTGGTTGTAATATTATGCGAGAGTTTTTTTTTGCTGTTGTTGCTGCACACGGTTGCTTCGGTTCACATGATAAGAATTTTATCGTGAAAGACGGAGAGCAACAGAACAGTAAACGAAAGAAAAACAAGATTATTTTGTGCCAAAGAATGATTGTGATTATATAGCTTGTTTGTGTCTGCTTTTCGCTTTTTTCGTTGGTTGCGGAATAATGTAAAACACAAACAGCATTGATAGGAATAAAATGAAAATAAAATGGCGATCATTGTGTGTGTGTGTGTCGAAACTATTTCTGCATCCTTTCGTACACCTAACGATGAGTTGAGAAGCACTGGCTCCAGCGCTGCGTAGAGATAACAGAATCTCATCTACACTATGAGTGGATGTGTGAGTGCGTTCACTATTTGCTTTGATAGCAGGACCCTACCAAACTGTCGCTCTCGCTTACCACTATAGTTCACATTCACAGTGAAACAGGCAGGTGAGAAAGATTTGCTTGATTTCTTCAAGTTGCGGACAAAAAATGTATGACTTCCTTTTTGTCTGTAAAACGGGCACAAGGTAAATGGAAGGATGTGTGGGTGCTGGTGGCAAGAAAACTTGCGTAGCCGGGCGACCCCCCACAACCTCTACCTCCTGCCTCGCACCCTCCAACACAAACATACGTGAAGTTACCATCACGAGAGCGAAATAGCCGGAAAGAAATGAAGGATATAAATTTAAAACAATATTTATATTTTTCGACTTGGCGCTAATTATAGGCTACGGGTGAAGCCATTTTTCATACACTCCGAGTCGCCCGGAATCACCCGGAAAGATCCCGATACCCCTTCCCCCCAACCCAGGTTGCCCCGATTACTCCCTTTCGTTCGTGTCCAGTACGCGCTGAAGCAGTACCAGGACTGTTGTGCTGCGTTTGCACAAAACAACGTTCAATTGTGTTCCGAAATTCCGAAACACTCGCTGCAAGCTTTCCAAAAGCTGGCAAACGGGGAAGGAAATAAATTTTGTACCCTTCTTCCTGTGTTACCTGCCCTGCCGTACCTGCTCGTAGATATGTCTTGGGCATTTGCAATGCACGGACGCCAGACAATGCATATATGCACCGTGTGCAGCCACTCCCTAGCAAGCGCAAGGAAGAGTACCACCTTTATCTCCATTCCGAATGCATGCTGAGGGATCGGGGAAGGTGGAAGGACTGGAGGTGGGTAAGTGGGTTGGTGAATACGATTCCGATTCACGTTTGTATTTGGATGATGTACGGATTACAACCCCAAAAATCTTCCACATTTCTGACGGGTTTGCAAAAGTACACGTTTTTTCCCCAGAGATTAGTTTGTCTGGGGTCTCGCGGTTTAGGGACTCTAGAAATGCGAGACAAGAGATGCATTCTTGGAGCATCAAAATTGATATAATATTTTCAAGCCGCTTCATCGAAGCATTAGACGATCTTCCAATCATTTAACAAGGTGTGTCGAGATGCCATACAATGTCTTGGTATACTTGAGGCCTAGTAGACCTGTCTAACACAGGTAGATGGTTAGAGTTCAGCCTAGACAACATCCGACAGAATAAAGCACGACCTCCAGAGATGCCGTGCAACTAAGGCTTCGAGGACATTAGCGGTGATCGAATATGAAAACCTTCTAGGCTCATCTGTGTCCCACTGATTTCTCGCCATCAAGCCACGAGGATACAGAAAATAAGCGTATCGAAAAACAAACACTCGTTTTGGATAATTCTTCTGAGTTTGAGACTTGAGAGCTCTTAATAGTCCCTCCGATATTTTAAAACTTCGAAAGAAACTTTTGGAAAATATAAGATATCCATAAGGCGCCTGGAAGAATGCTTCGGATGTTAAGTAGTAGGCACCAATGAGGATTTATTCTCACCTTTCTACAAAAATGCTGGGTTACAGGAGATTGTCTTGGTAAGCTCTCTCAACAAGATATCAACGGTAAAACAGGGTACTAAGGGATGCGTTTGGGATGCTTAATCGAAGCTATATTCCAAGCCGCAAAGAGTGTCGGTGTTCTAGAAATGACATCAAACATAAAAAGCATCCTAACTAATTTTCTTTTTATTTTTTCCCCATCTCTCTCTTTATGATTCATTTTCACCAACTTCATTTCGCGCACGAACCTCTTCGGCACACATGGAACCACGCATCCAACATCAAAGGTGAGTCATTTCGTTTGCTTGCTTGCTACATTTAAATGAGAACCGTATTTTTCTTGGTCACCGCTAGCCGCCTGCATGTATGCAATCCGTAACGGTTGGCTTACGTTTCAGCAAGATGGCTGCGGCTAGTAAAAACAAATGGAATATTACCTATCGTTGACCACCAAAACATACGACCACCGATTGCGTACGGTTTGCAAAACGTTCTGGGCGCTCCTCTGTACGTTATATCTCTATTGCTTCCAATGCTGCCCGTGCCCTTTCACCGATCGAGTGCTCGTAAACAGTGTGTGTCAGCTAAAATGTCTTCCACCGGGGCTTTGGTTTTTCCGCCCCGGCTCTCGGTAGTCTCGATTTCTCGGCCCGTTTTTCGTTTTCGTGAGTGTAATGTTACTCTTTTCCCAGCTCCCAGGGCGTGGCCCGGCTCATAAATCAGACCGAAAGTGACTTCTCGGCTGAAGCGAAGTACAGGTCTACACAAGGTCGTGTATTTGCGCCCCACCCACACTCTTGTACACCAGGTTCCGCTTTCTTCGCCAGAGTCACCCATACAAACCGTCACAAACTACACACTCATCCAATATCATGCACACACACACATGTGCGTGCCATTAGCCACAACTGCTAATCTGTGGCAGTTGGTCCACACGATTTCTACGTCAGCTCGTGGCTGAGGGAGACTCTCACCTTCGTTTCTGAATGTCCTGGAGGAGTTTTGTAACTAAACGGGAATAAAAACCCTTGGCACAAGTTACGAGTGACGATGATGAACTAGCCCAGCGCAGTGTGTGTGTGTGTGTGTATGGACATTTGGTAAAGTCATCATACCATCCACTTTAAGGATGCATGATTACTCACGCACGCACTCAGACTGTGATATTATGGTATGGTAAGAGAAGAAAGCAACTCCTTTTTTTTTGGTCGAGATATCTTGATGTCGGCTATCGGCCAAAGTGTTCTCCTGCTCGCAGATGGCTTCCGGTGCAAAGGGTGTCCCCCGATGTCTTGGACACTCCTCGCTGCGAACCAATCGCCCCAAAACAGGCAGTATTTATGTGCGCCGAACAGTTGTGCGTAACAGTCCGTAGCTAATGAAGTGCCCCAATGAATTATCTCGCTTTGCCACTTCCTGGTTCCGAGCGGTGGCGTGTCCTGGTTGGTTCCTGAGAGTGTTTGGTGCCGAAGGGTGCGTTAACTTCCGCACCAAGAAAGCGCTCTAACATTTGGCTATGGCCGTTGATTTAGTGTGCCATTCCACGATATGTTGGCTGTGCCGTTGCATACACTGTACCGGTGTGGCGTTGATGGTGGTCTAAGCCACTGGACGTAATCTAGCGCGTTGAGCACTGCGATGGACGATGTCCTCGAAATGTTTTGCAAGGGATCCGTAGCAGTGGTTGAAGTTCTCCACCACCGAAGGACACACCGTGAAGCGTTCGCGTTGAATTCGCACCCGGCCGAGAGTTGGGCCGATTAACGCAACCCCGATTAACAGCTGGACGGCCCATCGTACGGAACACCGGTGGCAAATTCGCACGCTTGTTTCGTCTGGCACTGGTTCACACGCGGACCCGCGGACCAGCAAACGCCACATTGCCGGGTAGTGCACATTCCTCTCGACCAACGAAAAGGGTTTCCGCACACATACTTTGCCTAAATAC
>KZ062489.1:97857-125272 GCA_002091835.1 Anopheles maculatus | reverse complement strand
TTCTAGAATCCTTCTGCTCGTTGATATCTAGATTCAAGATATCTAGAACTCCAGATTCTTGAACAGAAATTGGGGACATCTTAGTAACCATCAAATATTCTTCCCATGAAGAGTTTCGGGGCGGCCCGGTGGTGCATACAATAGCGGCACCGGTCTCCACACGGCAGGATCGAGGTTTGAATCCCGTCCGGACCGTCTCCCCGTACGCAGGACTGACTATCCAGCTACGGGTAAAACGAAGTCACAGAGAGCTAGCAATAGCAGGCCGTGACCTCTGAAGGTTGTAGTGCCAAAGAAGAAGAAGAAAAGTTCCAATAACTTTACTTCCAACATTGCACCATATATTTCCAAGATGCCTAGAGCTCCTAACCAGATCTCGGAGTTCTACTATTAGAAACTGGGGACATCTCAGTATCCATTCCATAATCTTCCCACGACGAGCTTCAATATCTTCAAACATCACGCCACAAATGTCCATGTTGTTTCGAGCTCCCGCACAAGATTCTTGCTTAGCTCATCGCCAAACGTGGGTCAGACGCCGATGAGGCGTGTTGATTACAAAATCTCCCAGCCATACATTGCCGTTAAATCTCGCCTCGCAGCAAAACTGCAATCCCGTCAGCGCCGGCCTAAATGAAAATCGCCGACTTCTGGAACTGAACTGTTGGATGGTTGTTCTTTCGCAATTTTCGGGGCGCCAGCATCCACTGGACAAAGCCAGCCAAACGAGAACAAACATCGGAAACTAAGCTCCACGCACACGGGACGATCGTGAGAACTTTTAAATTAACTTTTCCCTACACTCCGTTGTGTGTTGGTCCGGCCATCCACCGAAAGGGCCCGATGGCGTATCGCCGAGGGTCCCTACCATCCTGGAGCGCTTCCGCAAGGGTTCGGGGGAACGTCGAAACCATCAAGAAAACTAAAACCCATTTCGGGTGGTTTCACTTTCGTTCGCGGCATCCGCGAGTTTCAATTCCGGGAAAATCGCCAAAAAACCCCTGTGTGTAGAGCGTAGGATCACGATCACAGAGTTGTTTGTTGGGGAGAAAAGTAAAAACAAAAAGCAAAAACAACAGCATTGATTTACTTTTAATAACACGGTGCATGGTTTCATTAGTCTTTTGCAGTAAGTGGACTTTGAAGAACATCAACACTTGGGGTTGTTGGCGGCCAACCTAAAGCAACTGCATTAATGGCGAATCGAACTAATGAGAAGCAGAAGGCGATGGCGATGCGTGTGTCCCATTAGCAACAAAAATATTGATCCACAGACATCTTTATAAAGCCTAATGAAAGTATTCTAGTTTTATCGCCCAACAAACAATCCTCAACAAAAAAAAGCGCAATAAAATGTTGGATGCAAAGCCGGGCGGGCACATAAATCTGACCGTCCGCAACCAAAACGCTCGTTCCCTGTTCGGTACAGTGAAGAAGACCTATAAAAGGGATCCGCAAAGGGCAGTGAAGATGCGGCCCTCGGTGAAGAAACGCGAACGCAAAAAATCGCGAGCAAAAGATGAAATGAAATTAATAAATGCTGCACCTTGTAATTAAATCGCTTAGCAGCAAGCAGCGCAAGCGGAATCCGTGTTCGAACGCTTTTTACTGTTCCCTGTCTTCCCCGGTCCTGCTTCAGTCTGGTTTTTGGAGCTGAAGAAAATGGAAAAGACGGCGGTTAAGACGATCCGTTCCCAGGTTTTCCGGTACGAGACCTTGTTGCGTCCTTATAAAATGCGCATTAAGCCACGCACATTGCGAACCACCAGCCTCCGAAGCTCCAAAGAACTAAATTAGAAATTGAAGTGAATACAGTTAAAGTATTTACCTTGCTTGATGCGGTTGTTTTTTTTATCCCCATTTTGTTTTTTTTTTGTTTTTTTGCAATTATGCACCGGTTTACTGACTTTTCGCATCCTTTCGCACTGCATTATCGATCTACGGATGCGTCTCTAATCGAATGTGCCGCGTAGTCGTAAAGCGAAATATCAAAAAAAGCGTAATAACGCTCGTTTTTAACTGATGGTGCCGGTCCGCGCTCTTATCAATTAATTAAAATCTTTTCCTTTGGCAGATTTTTATTTTTCTGCTGCGCTTTAACGCTCTTCAGCATGCACACACGAAAACAAAACAAAAAAAAACACACACACACACACGCAATCTATGGCGGCTCGCACTTGCTGTACGTGCGTGTACGTGTCTGTTTTTGCAAATCCTGTTCCTTGGAGCATGGTTTAATGGTGCAGTTTTCGACGTGCACACGTGCAGTCGTGCTGATGGCCTTGTCGTCGGTTCGGACCCGAGAGATCAATCGGGACCGTTTTGTCGATCGGGGTTTTGATGAAGAAAGGGTGTGCGCTTTTGTGTTTTTTTTTTTTCGTTTCCCGGATCAATCCCAGAATCCGCGCGAGTGAAGGGCTCATTAGGAATGCTAATGGTGGTTAAATGTTCCCGGCGAGAGGGAAGCATTTTGCAATTTGCGGGCAACTGGTGTGGTTGGGCGTAGTTTTGATGCTCGCGCACACCAGTAATTCTTGTCGGCGAACAGTACTAGGGAGTATAATGCTCGGTTTTTTTTGTATTTGAAGCAGTTACAAATAACGTAGAAATCTCTTAGAACTCTCAGTTTTAGGCTCTCAAGAATGATTAACCCTGATGGAAGCCATCGAATGCGTTGGTAGGTCCTACGATAGAGGCCAAGACATCGTGCTCAAGATGTCAGTATATGAGGCCCCCTAAATGCTCGTGACCCCCAGGATTCCATCACCAGCTGATAGGGCATACCTACCTCTGTCAAGATGCACGAGACTTCAGGCATCTGCTTATAGTATGCTTCACCCTTGAGCGACGGGTAATAGAATATGACCATCCTAATATCCAGTTTTAAAACTATTGCTTCTGATTCTTATATTACAGAGAATCACATCCAAATTCTTATTATGAGGCAAGATATTCAACCAAGGAATCAAGTTGATTCGCTGACTATCTGCACCATAATCTCACTTTTAGGTTTATTCAAAATTAAACAGTCTTATTCTATCACAGTAGATGCACAAACTTGCGAATTCGTTTGCAACAAATTCATCCAAATGTGCAGTATGTAAAGAATTCAGCTTAGGATCTCAGAGAAAACCTTGCAGAGTATGGCGAAATTACAAACAAGCTATAATCAGGATTGCAAAACGTACATATAACGTCTTTGTTTTAGTCTTGGCAAAAAGACAAGTTGATTGATATTAACAATACTTGAAGAATATTCTGAGGAGTAGGAGGTGATACCCACACCAAAATCCTCAATAATCTCTAAATCTCCAGACATTCTTTTAACATGCCTGACATTCGCCAGAGGTGATCGCGTTCAGGTGATGCTGTCAGTATACGAGACCCTCTAAATGCTCGCGGTTAATTGACACTAAAGTGACCGATGGAAATTTGCATGAAAGTCATGGATTCTTGAGAAAGGAGATGGCTTTCATCGAAGTCTTCATGGCTAGTGATCCTCAAACCTCCGTAAGAAATGCCTATATACAATAGTAATCATCTGTATGCAACTTGCTTGTAATATTGTTTCGCATAAACCATAATCTTGCTATAAAATGTCTTCGCCATCTTTTAGCCACGCTGACGCATTAAACGAATTGAAGAAGAGAAATTAAACAGAGTGCGAAAAGGCGTATAAAAATTATTGAATATTCACACACACTCACAGCCCCCGTTTCAAATTACAACTTACATAGTGCATCTAAATTCCGAAAGTCTTGCACCGCTCACCGCTATCTTCCTACCAGCGAAACCAATGCAAATACCACCGCTTGAGTTCCAATCTCGCTGGCTCGGCAAACCTGATTAGCGCTCACTAGATTGTGTGAATAAAATTAAACCTATTTAAATGCGCCCCTCGGACGGGGCGTACGGCACGCTGGGAAATGGAGTTGTAGCGACGCTAATTGCTGGCTGGTTGCGCTGTCTGCGCGCTTGTCTTCACAATTATGGATGAGTTTTGATGTAGCGCTTCCCCAAATATGCAAAGCACCGGCACGCACGCACCTGTGCATTTTTTTTGCTGTTTGGTTGGCTCCATTCATCCTCATTTGGTTTGGCTGGTGGGTTTCTGCTGTTATCAGTAGCGAAGCTGATGTCTGAGAAGCCATACGGAACTGCTCGAATTGGGGCGTCAAATTGGGGGAAATGATTGATTGTCGTCACATCTTCGGTTCGACGAACTTTCCTTTGAAGTTCCGTGAGGAAAGCGCTAGAATGTTCGAACGCATCTAGTCTTCGAGACACGCTCGAATACTCGAATATCTGTAGCTCGCTCCAAAAAGGCTTAGACCAGGCGCTCGCAGCTAGCTCGCTAATGATATTTTAAATGATCGTCAAATCGCTCGCGGGTCCCAAGAGTTTGGTATTTATTTGAAAAGCCCAAGACCTACTCCGCTGCGAGCGTTCTGCACAGCTTTTCCCACGGCCCGGCCCGGGACGTCAAGGACATGAGTCATACAGACTTTGTGGCCCAATCATCTCTTCCGCACGGCTCTTCCTCCCAACCCACCAAGGATATGAAATATGATCAACTCGGACACACAAACACACACGCATCGGGCAACAGTGTGTCCGGGTGAAGTCTGGTTTTTTCTCCACCCGCGGCCCATTGCAAGAGCGCCAGTGCCCCGAAAACTTTGCAATTGCTCGCCCCGTGACATAGACTTATAGCATCTAAGTGGATTTAATAAATATGGGATTCGGGTTAGCGCGATTCGCGCCCTCCTGCAACCATGCTCCCCCCCCCCCCCCCCCCCCCCCCCCCCCCCCCCCGACCCCCCCCCCCCCCACTTTGCACTAGTTATTCAACGACTCTGTTAAACCAAAATATTAGGAATGCACCGAGTGCGCGAGTTTGCTTCGCTTCGTTGCTTCTTCTGTCTCTGCTGTACGCTTGCTAGTGCGCTCGAAGGTTGGACAGCTGTACGTCGCCCCTTCCGCTCACCTCCACCCCCAGGTTACCCCAGGAAAAGGGCTTATTGAATTGTTGCTATTGAGGTCCGAGTCCACCGCGGGAAGATGTCGTCGAGGTTGTGCTGTGGCCGGTGGCGGTGGTGGCTGAAGGATGAATCAGGAAATTTGTTTCTTCCCGTGGGTATGCACATTTATTACCGATACACTCGCTGTAATATGTTGCGCGGGCACGGGTTTTTTTTTAAACCTTGCCGAGCAAATGCTGGTAAGTTTACAAATTGCTTGAAGAGCGTTTTTTGAAGTGGCGTTTTTCTTTTTATTGAAAAATGTGCTTCGGTTGGAAATAAGTAAACAGCCAATTGGATAGAAACAAGAATGCATTTATAATGTTTATTCGTGTTTTCGTGTTCTGCTCGATGACAGATGCAGATGACAGGTAGCGTCTGTCATTTGATTATTATAGCACAACAACCATAAACAAATACTGTTAGCCTAGTGCAAACGTGCTCTTTCTCTCTCTTTCTCTCTCTTTTTCTCTCTCTTTCTCACTCTCGCTCTCTCGCGTGCACGAAACAACCAACCTCGCTGCTGCTGTTTCCATCCACTGTCAATATTTACTTGCAGCACGTCAAACGTCAAACGGCACGATTCGCAAACCGGAACGTTAATCACGGTGAAATTTACAATCGATCCGAAATGTGTGAAACACGTTCGTGGACCTCCCCACACACACACACACACACACACACACACACACACACACACACACACACACACACACACACACGAGCGCGCGCGCTTCAGATGAGTTTTGTGGCAAACCAAAGAAAAGAAAAAAAAAACAAGCAGTTCGACGCTAGATGAAGATGAAGAAAAACCCTTCCGTTTTTCTCGAATGTGTGTGCGCGCTAAGGTGTGCAAGTTTGCATCAAATTATTCAAATGTGCTCGTGTGTTCACATTTACATAATTATGGTCCATTTGAATAAATAAAGCAGAGAAAGGAGAGAAAAAAAAATGCAGAATGATTCCACCCCGGAGATGGAACCTGAGTGGGAGGTCTCGGGGTTGGAAGAGGCGGAGGGGAGGGGAGGAGGTGGGGAGGTAGAGAAAGGGAAGAAGCTCATTCAGGTAATAGTTCTATCTCTCTCTCTCTCTCTCTCTCTAGCTGTCGGTTTTTTTTGGCAAATCTGCGCCATAAAAATTTGACTCAACAAAACGCTCAACACGGAGCGCGAGCGAAGGGGAAAAACGGTGGGGGAAAGCTAGCGGTCTGGGGGGTGTTTTACACGATATCCTTAAAGGCACAGTGATAGCAAATTGGCCCTACTAGCACGGCCACAAATTAATCGATCAAAGCCACGGTTCGGCACACATCAAACGGCTAATTGAAGCGTCATCGCTTCGCCCCAGCTGTCAAACCGATAAGTGTTATCGTGTTTATAGGGCCGGATCCAGGTGTACGGTAAGCGGTAACGTACGCGGTACGGGTTGAGTGCGCAAAAAAAAAAAAACACACCGGCTGAAAAGCACACGACCTTTTTTGGTTTTTTGTTTTCCCGCATTGGAAAAGCCTTGGTTTTCATTTTTGATTGTTGAACAATAAAATAAATTTAGTTATAAAACGCGTAACACGAAATGGGGCCGGTTTTTGGTTGCTTTGTTACACTTGGATGCTTTTTTCTTTCTAAATATTTTTTTACCTTCACTGCACCCCTTCCTCCCTCCTTTCTCTAACCTCAGTCTCTGGTCACCAGCTCGAAGCTTGTGGTCGTTAGCGAAAGATAACAATTCCACCTCACTCAATGGTGCCTTCTGGTACGTGAACCATGCACAATCGCCTGGCCGGGAATGGTCCGGCCACCAAGCAACCCTCCATTCCCACCCCGAACATTTCCCCCCGGCCAACGATTTAAATGAAGGACGATACGGAATGAAGTTACAAACAGGAGAAATAAAAAAACTCCCCGCAAGAAATGGAATACCAAAAACTCGAATGAATTATTCAATCACGTACAATTATAAACAATTTGCTGGCCCGTTGTTTTTCCCAGCCCCGCATTTTTCCCTCCCTTTCTTGCGTTATGCCTTCTCACTCCCCGTCTTCCTCCCCCATTCTCCCACAACCGCATTGATTTCGAGAGAGCATTTCATTGTTTTTATTATGATTTCGTCCATTGCGATCCCTCCGCAACCGCCAATACAATACATTGTGTTTGTAAGTGTGTGTGCATTTCTATGCCACAATTTGTTTGCCTTTTTACGTGCTTGCGGGGCCTTTGGGTTTCGCCTTTGTGGGGCCGATTTATTCGTACACTGCGATAGAATAATTCGCTGTCATGTTTTGTGATTTGGTGCAATGCTTTCTGTGTGTGTGTGTGTGTGTTTCATTTCATTGTATTTAGATTTAAGCAACAGTAGTTTCGTGTTTTGGATTTTGCTAGTAGAATTTGTGGACTTTTGACTTGTTATTGTGAACAAAATGGCACTGTATTTCCTCTTATTACATTTTTAGATGTTTCTGTAGTGCTTTGTTGAGTCTTTAATAATTTTGCTTTGTTTTTGTACGTTTCTCTCTCTTGTTCTCTTTCTCTTTGTGTATTTTAATTATTTAAAAAATATTTGATAATTTTTTTTTTATTATTTTCCCTTAAAAACTTATTTGCCTAAAAAAACTAATCCATTTTCTCATCACATTTAACTTAAAACTGTTTATTAACTTATTTAATTAAGTTTTTTTTTTATTTCTTTCTCTAAAATGAATATTCCTTTATGTTATAAACAATATAAGACTTTGTTTTTAGATTAATCAAATGTCTTATACTTTCTTTTTTAATTCATATAGAACGGCCTGGCTTTATTGCTATGCTTTTTTATTTTTATTTCTTTTAGTTTTTTTTCCTCTCCAAACCTTCCTTACTTTTCGCAAGCTTACCCTGTGTTGATTTCTGTTTTTATTTCATTTGTTTTAGAACAATTTTTTGTTTTTCTTTTTTTATTCCATATTTGTTTCATTTTTATGAATTTTATAACTAGTTTTCGATCATTTTTCGTATGTTTGAAAGTAAGACAACTGTAGAACACTGTACTTACTTTGTTTAAAAAGCAATTCCCTTCTTTTCATCCAGTTAGTTAATCCATTAGCTGATTAAATTTTTATTGGCAACGTGCTGTTCTTGTGATTATTTCCTTTTTCTTCATTAGTTTACATTGTTTTACTACAATTTATACTTTTCCATTTTTATTTTATGTAATTTGTGTCTTAAAAACAATAGCTTACTATCTTATTTGAAGCTTTTTGCTACTTTCATTTCATTCGCTTATCATCATTTCTTTTTTCAGATATTTTCATTCTTTTTTTCGCATTTGTAACCAAACTCATGTTGTCGTTCATTTCTTACCAAAATGTTTCACTTTGTTTTTGTTTTTTCCATTTTTTCCATCATTTTTATAAACTTTCATATTATTCATACCATTTAAAAAGTTTTTCTCACCTTTTTTCATGTTTTTGTTACTAAGAGAAATATTTTCCACCTTCTGGACATGGACAGTCCCACAGTACAGTGCCATTCCTATTACTTCTCCTCTTCTCTCACTCTCCTCCCCTCCCCCTCCCTCTCCTCTCCCTTCCTGTTCTCCCACTTCAGATTTGCGTGATAGTACTACAAACACAAGGAAGTTTTTCATTTTTCCCATCATTACTGCACCACTTTTCATTATTTAACGGCACAGCGATTAATGCAAAACTATGACAAAAAAAGGGGGGGAGGCAAAGGAAAAGGTGGCGGTGGGAAGGGATTCTGGGTGGACAAATAAGCGTGTCGGGTATGAAACGTGTGGGAGTAGGAAAAAGAATGCTCTGAGATTTTAAACATTTGTTGCCACGGGAAGCGGCGAGCCGCGCTTGGAGTAACGTGTCATTTAACTCAATTGTAACTTCATTTTCTTTCGCCCGGGGAACGAATGTTTCCTCGCATTTTCCGGAACACCCGGCATTCCGCCAACACCCCCGGCGGAGGATAGGGTTCAAATCGATTCACACCGTTCATTATCATTTTATGGCTCTATTGTCAGTTTTCACCAGCTTCGCCAGCGCATGGTGGTGCCTTGTTGGGGAGGTGGGGTTGGGCCCGTTGGGTGGACTTAAATTTTAGATTACACTACCAGGGAAAATGCGGCCAAATACAAGCTAACCAAGCGGGGTTGAAATATTAAAACAAATCCCGAGGGTCCCTCGGGCTGGACTTGCTTCAATTAGGATTTGGAGCGGCAAGAAGTCAAAAAATAGTCAATAAAATGGAAAATTAAAAACGAAGCGTTCCCTCTCTCGCACGCTCTCCCACCCGAAAATGGAGTATTTATTGGTGGGAGGTTACATAATGGCACATTATCCTTTTGGCCGGTCGGCGAAGCGATGACAGTGTACAGGCAGCAGGGCAGTTGCGTAAGTATACGTCTCTATACATCGCTACGGCTTGTCATCGCTTCGGGCCGTTCGGGGGTAATGATAATAATAACAATAATTATCGGACCCATTTTTTTAAGGATAGTTTTCCAATCTGAGGCACCCAGCACTGTAAGAGGGAAGGACATTCGACCGGATTTGTAGTTTTTTGGTTGTTGGGGATATTGAATATAATTCCCGAAAAGATTTGAAGAATTTTGTGTTCTGCTCGGGGTCAGTTCAATACACTCATTAGAAGGATGTTTCGATGTGGTTGTGTGTGTTTGTCGGGAGTCTATTAGGCCAAGGATAACTGTTTAAATCTCAATCACCGGTTCGGTGCAACAGGATTTTCGTGCGGGAAATTAAAATTTAATTTAATTCCTTCAAGGATTTTCCACTCGCAAACGCCACAGCCCGAGCAGTCGGACGAGGTTTGGTGCTGCCTATTAATGCTCAATAATTTGTGGAGAGGTACGGATATTGGTCCGAGAAGAACAGCGTTACAGAAACAGCTATTTAAATGAAGCTTTTTTGTGTTTTGGAAACAGGAGATGAAATACAATGACGGACATTAAACTAAGGGCATCTAAATTTGTAAATATTGAAAAGTAAGGTTATGGTCTAGATATTCAGCAAATAGAATAGGGGGTTTTTATAGCACTTTTTATAGCATATTTTCTTAAGACATGATGTTCTATTAACAATCGGAAGTACTTGCACCTGGTAGAATAAAAAACAAACAACCCTGTCAGTTCTCTCTCACTCTCGCGTAAAAATATGCTTCACGTGCAAGGATACTAACCAATAAGAATGCACCCAACCGGGGACAATGACCGAACGGGTTCTATTCACCACGCTAGCGAAACCAAATAAAGCGACAGAGCATAAATGCAGCGTGCTCTAAATAGGTTAAAAATGCATAAAAGCAGACGGGAAGCTGTAGGACGCCCACTTCCGGCAAAAGGTGCACCGGGTTTCAGGTTTTGCTCAACCCCAAGTACCGAAACCGGAAACCTTTGCCTTCCTTCCCAAGCTGTCGGATGCATTTTGGATAGGCGTAGGGTATATAGTGATGTGCGTTATAAATCGTTCAGTTGTTTCTTTTGGTGCGGGGATTGTTAGTTAGATGTGGATATCTGCTTAAGGGTTTGTTGCTCTACAGTTTGTTGCTTGAACGAAGCTTATATCGATCGTGATTTCAATTTTAAAATACAGCAAAAGACGTCAGCAGATGATAGTAGAACAATAACATTAATCGCAGAATTTCTTGTCATAAAAGAACTAAAAACAACTCATCATTGGATATTACAATTCTATCAGTTGATATCGCAAACTTTGAAACGTGGATAAACTAACTGATTATCAGACTCTGTTATTACCGAGAGTTTCACCTTCTAAGGGGCATCCTTCAAGAGTCCTCATCGTCTTTGACCTCAAAGTCCTCATCGTCTTTGTCCTCAAAGTCCTTACCGTCGTCCATGGGGCATCCTGTGCCGAAAGATCTTAGAGACCTCGTCGTCCAAAGAACCTCATTCACCAGGGGGACCATGTTTACCTAGAGTTCATACATTGGACTTAGTCTACCACGAGACCTTGCCGTCTAAATGGCTTTTCCCCTCAACGAAATTAGAAGTCTAAGGGATGGTGATGTCCTTATCTAATGTAAAAATTTGCAAAAGTTTCTAAAAGGACTAACGAAGATCCAGCATCCGATATTAATCTTCTAATAGAGATTATTGTGAATGAAAATTTCGAACAAAAGTCTTCAGCAAAACCTTGCAGATGATAAAGTTGTTGTGTCATATCACAATCCTTAAGCAAGCTGTATCAATTTAATTTTATTGCTTGACGATTCTTAGACTCTAATAATTGTAATAGAAGCTAAATAACAATCCGTTTGTGATATCATCTGCAACAAATACATGATTATTACATCCGCAAAGAATGTGTCACAATTCAATTGCGACCGTTGATTGCACTGAAATGATAGCTAGCTGTAGGCGTCAAATTGTCCTCAAAAACTAATGATTAGCTCGTATCCACATGTACTTATGGGCGTGCGTCGGTGAATAGGACTCGTCAAGCTTCAGCTGTCTTCGCTCCTTAGTTGGCCACTTGGTTCGCTTCCATTTTCTTTC
Source organism: Anopheles maculatus (assembly GCA_002091835.1). Classification (NCBI taxonomy): domain Eukaryota; kingdom Metazoa; phylum Arthropoda; class Insecta; order Diptera; family Culicidae; genus Anopheles; species Anopheles maculatus. The sequence continues at coordinate 113,732 of KZ062489.1, read as the reverse complement.
ACTTTGATATCAATTCATCCTTATCAGGCTTCAAAGCTTTCGTTTTAGTCCACAAAAGAAGCAACTTGATGTTGACATACGACACTGTCCAAATATTTACAAACGCCTTTGATGTTCCATGACGAGCGCGCGCGTGTGTGTGGGAGGAAGAAAGTACATCCTTTTTTTTTTTGCTTTGTGTTGGCACACCCATCACACCCTGCCGAACATATCAACCCTTTGCAGATTAGCCCACTTTGCCACTCAAAATCGACTGACACAGATTGTGGGTGATTGCTCGGGGAAACCTGGATTTTCCGCAACTCCTTGGAAATCGTGGTGCTAATCAGCATGCTGGGGGAGGGGGTAGGCATAAACTTTTCCAATATCTGTTTTTCATCCCTTTTTTTTGGTTCAAATGATGCGATTTTGTTTGTTCTGACTTTTTGAAAGATTATTTGACATTTGAAATTGTTTATTTAAGGCAGTGGTGTGATTGAGAAAAGTTGGAAATGCGTAGAAAAAGAGATTTGAAATTAATTATTTCCCAACACTGGAACACTGGATGTCTACTTTGTGCTCCTGTCAACAATTCTTCTCATTAATGCTTCCGTCAGGTGGAAACTGTCTTTAATGACTTTAAGGCAACATGATGACTTTAAGGCAACAATATTCTGATTGACCTTTTGACTTGCCAAACTGGATAGCTCATCTCTTATCTTATTTGGAAGATTTTATCTTCATCGTAGAACTCATCATGTTTGACTTTAGAATTCATTTGCTGATCTTTTCTGTGCTTCATCTGGATTTCCTCAAGGAAGTATATTCATTTTCCCTCTTTTATTCCTATTGTTCGTCACTGGATTAGTGTGATTCCTGCCGACGGTGTCCTTATGTACGCTGATAATCTGAAAATCATCCTCCTTGTAGCCTCGTTAAATGTTGCTTTGTCCGCAGAAATACTTTGGATATAATTCTTTGCAGATATACGTGATGTGTCATTGAAGTTAATCATATATCAACTGTCAATGATCTCGAATTTTGACTAGATACGAATATTATGTTTAATAAGCTTTTGGTACCTTGAGTCTCATTTTCCGCCAATGTCCGTGATCCTGATATTGATCCTCAAAGATGCATGTGTAGTTTGGTCATCAGCTGATGTGATGCCGATTGCTCGATTCTGACTAGTATCCAGTGCAAGTTCACGTTCTTTCGAATATCCCCAATAAGATCGATCCTTCCTATCCCTATCGCTGTCACTTATTGGGCCTTGCATATCTGAGCAAATCCGACATCTTTCTTGCCGCTTCATCTTTCTTTATCGCTGGGCTTTTCAATCCAACGCTTTTGATGCGTCTTTTCTTCGATATCCCTACTAGGACTTTCAAGTTATCTACCAAGGACGCTTATTTTTTGACAGCTCCAAGACCCGTTTTTATAACATTGCTTTTCTACCGCAAAACATGTTGAGGATTAAAGTCGGTAAGCTCATTACAAATCCTTCAAAAGAGCTCTACTTCCGAGAGCATCCTCGCATTACGAACGCCAAAAACAAGCGCATATGCGCGCCAGGCTGAACCACAGATTCCGGTAGCCCAAACCAGCCCTAAATGTGTGTGTATAATGATAATATTTGTAAAAATTAGTCAATAGACAAGCTGTGTTGTAAGCGAGCGGTGCCGTATGCGCGCGCGCACACTCGCTCTCGGCTCCCCGTTGTTTGAGCGGGCAGTTGGGTCTGCGCTTCGTTGGTCGGGAAAACAAGGGAAACTGTGTTGCCGACATACACACAACGACGCGCAACATCCCGCAACATGCCATCTTTGTCGCTTATTGGCGCAGACGGTCGAACGTCCAGAATTCTTATAGGTGATCTTATAGACTGTAGTAATGATTTCGCACTGTATCACACTATTACCAGGTACTTTGCGATTAATTACCAGGTACTTTGCGTCATTAGACTTCATTCATCTCTTAATTTACGAGAGGTTTTTGAACATGTGAGGTTGAGAAATAAGAAATTGGAGGAATCTTTCGGGGCACTAGAAGATTGCTAGGTAAGAACGTATAGAATTTTTGTTCCTTGTGGCAAGGCTTGTTTCTTGTGGTTAGCATTCTCGAAGCATCATTGACAGACATCTAAAGATCTGTCTAAAGGCTAGTCTAAAATAATGAAAGGAGATAATAAATGCTGCTTGACATCAGGAAGTTGAGGTTGATAAGATCCCTTAGAATATGTAGACAAATCAACTATTAACCACACAAGTCATGAGCTCAGAATTTCTCAAATCTCATATAATACGTGTTATTCATTAAATTTTGAATGATTATTGCTAGATTCTCGGCATTTATACAGAAGAAAATATTACTTTAATCTCTAACTGTCTCTCTCTCTCTCTCTCTCTTGGTGTGTGCGTGATCCTCCCCTCTCTTCTTGTGTGTGTCGCTCATCTCACCTCACCAACACCAGCCAATCCTTCGGAGTTTTTTGGATAGCGAGGGAGTGGGACCCTATTCATCATCGGAACAAGTTATTCAAAAAACTACCTTGCCCGTTCGAAGGCTGCAGCGAGCGCGTTTGTTCCCGTAGGGCCCTTTAGAAAACGCATCGGCAGATTCACACTCGGCGCCGTGCTGTGGTGTCTGCCACCGGTCACAGATATTAGGTTAGCTAGATTGTGTGTGAGCGCGCGTGTGTGGACATTGTGGACATTAAACGTTTCGTTGTTTTCGTTACGCTTTCTACCGGGAAGGTTAGTTAGGAGCCAGGATCAACGCAGTCTTACCGGTAGAGATAGCAGCAGCACATTGTCGCACCGACTGTCATACGCACAAAACGTGTTAATGTATTTCTTTAGGACGTCTCAGATCAAACCGGTCATCAATCAATCAATCAGACGAGTTCTTTCTCGTACGTTGTAGAGTGAAAGAGTGAAAGCTTGAGAGAGATAGATGTCATCCTAGATATAGATAGACAGAGAGAGAGAGGGAGAGAGCGAGAGAATGGCGTTCCCGTATCACTAATCAACGATGTTCACTTTCAGCTTTCTCGTATAGACGCATACAGGGTTAGGTTTCCCGAATAGCTTGCTGGTGTTTACCGTTCCGCAGTGCAAATGTGTGATAGTGATACGTTCAGGTGACAACAAAATGACACTTGGTGCGATTGTCGAAGAAGTAGCAGCAGAAGCAGCAGCAGCAGCAGCAGCAGCAGAACACTGCTCACCGAAGAGTGAAGTTTAGTACGACGCGCTGGTCGCAAAGAAAAACACTTTTACGCAAACGCACAACGACGCAACCCAAAAGCAACACCGAGCTGCAAGTGCGTCCGGCATCCGGGTTTGGTTTTGTGGCTGTGCTGTGTGAGAGTTTCAGTGGGTGTCCCGGATCCTCCGTTACTGCAGGATATTGGGGTACCGAGATCGGTGTTGCCGAACGGAGGTCTTCAATCAAAATCAGTCGGCGTTTGCCTCGATCAAACCTCACTTTATTAGCTTCCCGGCTTTTGTGTGTTGTGTGTTTGTGAGTGTGGGTGCGTGCGCGCGTTTCTGTGTGTGTGTGTAGTGAAAGCACGCACAAGTTGTGGAGAACGGTAGAGATTCGTGTTCGATCCGCCCGTCAGGTGCTGCCACCATCACAACGGACCATCCGAGGGGAGCCGGCTTCGATCCCGTGTTCAGCATGTTGACCGACATGAGCCCATCGGCCGGGGCACAGTTCTACAGCACCCAGATACCGGCCATGGGCATGAACATCACCAACATTACGACCCACATGCAGAAACCAACGGTAAGTCGCTCGTCTGCAAGCGTAACAGGCGAGCATACAGGTCGGAACGGAAAACCTTCCAAAACTGAGATGTTCAACAACTGCGAAAGTGTCATCTTAGGTGCCCTTAGAATCTTCCCATTAAAACTTCACCAACCAAAAAAACTACAAAAGACATCAAACTCTAACGACTTCCTGCCCACACAAAGTGACACCGGTGTCACACACAGTCATCAACCTTCGTATCGCTCAACACCATCAGCTCGGCACGGCTGTCGACAACTTCCCTAACGATAGAGACCGGTGCACGATAAGCCGGTCACAGTCGCCGGACAAGGTCGTTCGATGGGGGTCTCAGCCTTCATTCTAGTCCGGCTAGTCGGGGACTGGTGCCCAGTAAGTCGGTGCGCGTTTAAAAATATATCAAACCATCATTAGCCGATCGGATCGGTTGGATAAGGCGCAACATAGAAGCACCCGGGCATTCGTTTCTCTCGCGCGCGCGGTTCTTGGATAATGCCGAGCTCTTTCTTTTTGGGTTTTGGGTTGGGTAAACACATTAGCGACATTAGCTGTCATCCCACGATGACACTATCGTACCGACACGATCAGCAGGCTTGTAAATGAGGTTGTAAGCGATAACGAGACGAATTTGGGGGGCGAGAATTCGAAATCGACAAACCGTGCCACTGTTTGGCGGTTGTGCGGATGCCGGCCGTAGTCTAGCGTAGTCTTTGAACGCTTTAAGAGCAACCAAGAAGAGACCTTAGAGAATAGAAACGAAGGCACCAAGAAGGATGTGTAACAATTTCTATTCATCATCGTACCGGCGGTTTGCAGCAGTAGGAACACAAAGCACAGAACACAAGGTTTCCCGAACGCACCTTCGCTTCGTACGTTCGTTCCGTAATTGAAATAATTACCCGCAAAAGAAAAGTAAAGGCGCAACAGCCACCAAGAGCACATCATGCAGCATCATCGAAACAACAGCACGTCGCTAGCCATATTGTCATCGTTCACACAATCGCTTGGGGTACGGGTTTGATCTACATTTTCCACCATCTCGTACCGCGCGCCATAAAGAGCCCGAGCGGCTTATCGCCTTTATCCTTCGACAATCCTCTTGACCTGCTTTCGTTTTGTGTTGTTTTTGCTTTGCCCTTTTTTCCCCGATTCACTTTACCACCGGGTTTATCGGGATTTTGTGGAAAGGAGAGACGAGTTTCTTCGCTTTTTGTTTCGGGGATTTGATGAGATTAGCTGAATGTTATTTTTTCCGCTTCGTTTCGGGATTGTTGTGCGTTTTTTTCTCTCTCTCTCTCTCTCTCGTTTCTCACCTAAAATCTCCCGGTGCGCTATGCCGTGACGGTTCGAGTGCACTTCGACCCGGGTCCGGTCACCCGCTGACGTTGCGCAGCAGGACAGCCGGAACGTGTTGTCTCGCTGCTTTTCCCTTTTGTGTCATAGCCATTTGTGCGTCTAGCTCGGTGTTGCTACAAATGTGTAAATCCCTAAACAACGAAGAGAGCAACCATAAACTGGCAGAGGAGCAGTTTTCCCTGGAAAACCACGGGCGCAGCTAATCTGTTTAGTGCGAAGTGGTTGGGAATTTGGGAAGTCAAAAGCTGTACAGGGGTGCAAACGGAAAGGGAAGAAAGCAGAGGTGAAAATGAGCTGACAAAATAGCAACATTGCTGCACTGATTTAGTGCGCAAACAGTATAATCCTTCGATGAAGCGTCAGTGAATGAAGAGTGATCGTATGGGCGGATGAACGTGTACTGGTTTTAACGCACACTCGCTAGTTCACCCGAATAGAGCAGTTGGTAAGTGCAGTGCATAAAGTACATCGGTGGGGGTGACTAGTTCAAATCTAGGATTTGATAAGCGTTCGAAACACTTTTTCAAACGCTTAAAATGGATCACTCACTTCCTCCTGAGATCTCCTCTCTTTAATAATATGGCATTTACTTGACAGCTCCTTTAACATTTCAAGCGTTGTGTATATCTGTTAAATGAAACGTTTCCATTTTATATCTTCATCCTTCCTAAGCACTGTCTCGCACCAGCCAAACACAACATACCTCGGCCCGGGGATCACTTTTAAGCTTGTGAAATTCTGCAAAAAGGTTACTTCTCGCCCTCTCTCGCTCTCTCCCTCCCCTTCGCCTCTATCCCTCTCCAAATCGTGAAGACAAATTGTTTCCCCGCCGGCTTCCTTTTGTATGCCGGCAATGGAATAAATTCTACCGTAACTATGTGGCATACCAGTAACAGACCGACCGAATTCCCCAGGCCGACGACTGGCAAATGCCCATAGCTCATCTTGCCGCGGCCCAAGGGTGAATTTATTCAATCCGCGCGAGCATTTTCCTTTCCCAATTCCCTTGCCATTTGGGAATGCTAAATGTCGCTAAAAATATGCCTCACGCTGTGCTGCACCCCGGCGGCTGCGATCCTGGGCTGCCTTTTTTTGTTGTTTGTTTGGCTCTCCACCACCCGGAGTGTGTGTGTGTGTGTGTCGTCACTACGATCCTCGGGACACGACACGGACGCGGTTTTTGTGGTAACGCATTAACGGGCGTTAAGCAAAATAATCAAACATCGAACGCGGCCGGTCCGGTGTTTCTGCTAGTTGAGCACAGTTGGTTTGGCGGGCATGTTCGCGAGCCGTCGGTATTTTGGCGGAATGCTTTGCGTTTTTCGGTTTATTTCGCTTTCAACTTTCGTCCGTTTTGGGTGCGGTTTTTTTCGTCCGTTCGCTACCGCAACAACCGCCGTGCCAGAGAAAATGGAATGTTTTGCATGTGTTTCATTGACAAATTGATACTACCGATGCGGGGCGGTTGATGGATTGCTTCGGGGTTGTTTTCTTTTTGGCGACGGTGCGCGTCTGCTATTTTGATGTTGTCTATTTACTGGTGGAATAAATTTAGCTTCTTGAAGATCTGCCCTGGCTTAATCGCTGCAATTTAAATCCATTTCGGGAGATTGGAGAGGGTAGCTCATTAAAATAGATCGAAGCTCGTCAGTCATGTGCAGACACTCTGTAACAGTTAGAGATTAAAGTAATATTTTCTTCTGTATAAATGCCGAGAATCTAGCAATAATCATTCAAAATTTAATGAATAACACGTATTATATGAGATTTGAGAAATTCTGAGCTCATGACTTGTGTGGTTAATAGTTGATTTGTCTACATATTCTAAGGGATCTTATCAACCTCAACTTCCTGATGTCAAGCAGCATTTATTATCTCCTTTCATTATTTTAGACTAGCCTTTAGACAGATCTTTAGATGTCTGTCAATGATGCTTCGAGAATGCTAACCACAAGAAACAAGCCTTGCCACAAGGAACAAAAATTCTATACGTTCTTACCTAGCAATCTTCTAGTGCCCCGAAAGATTCCTCCAATTTCTTATTTCTCAACCTCACATGTTCAAAAACCTCTCGTAAATTAAGAGATGAATGAAGTCTAATGACGCAAAGTACCTGGTAATTAATCGCAAAGTACCTGGTAATAGTGTGATACAGTGCGAAATCATTACTACAGTCTATAAGATCACCTATAAGAATTCTGGACGTCTTTATTATCAAGAATCGCCACCAAGACTCTGCTAGAGCTAAGTAATGTTCTTGAGTCCTTCCGGTTTCTCAAACGCATTCAAAATCTTTCTCTGGAACGTTCTCGCAACGCGACCAACTCCAACACTCAAGCACCTGAAGAGTCCACCCCATCCCATAGTCTCCGGGCATTGCAAATCAGAATAATTCTTTTAAAAACGGACGCCCCATTTCCAATTCCAACGCGGACACAACTCCGATGCCGATGGCTGTGACCTAGGTACAATTTTGTCCGCGTGAAACAAGTATCGCTGTTGCATAATGCATGCGATCCTCGGGTACAGCATCAACATGCGCCCGGTCTGGCAATGCTTCTTCGGCAAACAAATACCGTAGCGAGCCGGCCTCTAATCAGATGCATTGATTTAGTCGATTAACTTTCGACGGCTCCCCCGCATACAGACACGCGGGGATGCGCACGTTTGTGCGGGAAATATGAGTTTATAGAAATCAAATGAAATCACCATAGAAAGGATAATAACGTCGCCGAGCGACGGTTGCATGCGATTTGAATTTGAAATGACAGTCGGTGACCTGGGGCAGTTCTAGAATGTTTCCGCCGGGCCGTTCCCGGGACCTTAGCGGAATGGTGGGTATGGTGTAGCCGAAGGTGTTTGCTTACTCTTGGAGCGGATGTTTTTTCCGGTGAAGATTCTCGTACTTTCCAAGGTCTGGGGACAAACTCGAATAACAAACGAGTACCATGACGAGCAGTTTTGGTGACCACACCTGACCTGCTCCAAGAAGAGGAGTACGGAATTGGATTATCCGACTCTCCAGCGACCCAGTAAAACATGCCGCACAATTCCTGATATGTGGCTGTGTCCTCAGGCGACTTCTCAGCTGTTGGGCTTCCCGCCAGCGGTCCAGACTCTTCTCAACAAAACCTCCAAAGGCAAAGAGAGCTCTAAAGTGTGTCCGGTGATTTATTGTGCATTAATCGATTTGACGTGTGACGCGTTTACCCAATCCCGAAGGGCCCGACAATGAACTTCACCAATCCCGCAACACAACCAAATTGAAACCGATCGCAATTCGTTTCGCCTACTTGAGAGAATTCGTTACCACAGCGCGTGTATGCGTGCGAATCAAAAGGGTGTCCTAGACCACCTAGACAAATGAAGGGAATCGTGTCGGTCTAAAACCGAAATAAAATAAAACCCGAATCATCACCCCATCATCTCGGCGCGAAGAATGCGTGAAATCGGATGGAAAATTTAAACTCCAAAAAAAAAAAAAACAGGATAGGAAGAACGAAAACCGGGAACGATTCGAAGTAGTGGCGCCGGCATAAACTCCGGCCCAAAACCTTTCGGTGTGGATTTTACCAATTTCACGGCTAATTATGTGATGCTGTTTCGGGCACGCTAGAGGAGACGGTTTCGCTACCAGCAGTCCCGGGGTCTAGCCTTTGGGAAGCCGGGCATCTGTTTGAAGTGTACGTGAAATTTGGGAAATTTTACACCCGTAAAAGGCACCAACCGGTCCTGGTAAACCTGCTTAATGGCGGTGATTAATGGAGCTACGTACGTTTGGTACAGTTTTTCGCAACGTGAAGGGTGAAGCACCGGAAAACGGAAACCTTTGGAGAGCAAAAGAAAAACAAAAATGGTTTTAACAGGACATTAGTGAAAAGGCTGGGAAAGTTTGATGAAAACTGGTGCGTGCGATGGACACGAAGCGCTATGATAACATGTCATTCGCTGTCACATTCGTTCCTTTCTTTGGTAAACAGTTTACTGGTCCTGAATAAGCCCAATATATCTGCTATAAATCACTTGTTATAAAGAAACTGAAGTATTAGTTCTGTTTAAAAGCTTCAAATAGAGGACCAAGACCTCTTGAAGTTGTAGAGTCAAAGAATACATCTACTTCGCGTGTTGTTAATGGCATAAATGGCGGATATTATGAAGGAAACAAAAATAGATATCCTTAATAGCAGAGAATTTGTGTTACTCTCTAGATTATCTTCATTTTTGGTACTAAAACCTCAAGATATCTAGGCGGCGCCGGTCTCCACACGGCAGGACCGGGGTTCAAGTCTCATCTGGGCCGTTTCCCCCATAGTGAGGACAGAAGATCCAACTATGCGGTAACAATAAGTCTAGTAAAGTCTAGTCTAGCCAGAAATGGCAGGCATGATCTAAGAGGTCGTTAGGCCAAGAAAGAAGAAGAAGATATCTTGGTCTGTGAATTTTAGATTCTTATAGTTGATGTCACCATCATCTAGCGATGGGCTAGTCATGTCAAGAGCATTAGACGAATTTGCCCGAAGTCCCTTTAAGCCCTTCAGATGGATAGATCCAAGATGAGATAGAGCGACGATGCTAAGCGATATCGAGGACTTATGCAGCTAGTTACGGCCGCGAAATCTGAGAAGTAAATATGTTAGGATAGCCAGCCTTACATACGGAATTCGAAAGTGAACATAAAGTTTTTGTCACATGATCTACAGGAGCTCCAAACTACATCCACAAATGCTCTGTTTTCTTGGGGAAACAGTTTTGACTCTTGGTGTAACAATCTCCAATGTGCCAGTACAATCCAGTGTTGTCTTCAACATTCAAAGTCTCTTGGGAAATTGATCTTGATTGAACAAGCATATGGGAATCGCCGTTTTAGGTTAAATTCTAGCACACTTCGTAAATCCTTATCCATTTTCTCTGACTTTAGAGCCTCGCGAAGTCTTGGCCTGCCATTACTAGCTGTATTGACATCTTCTGTTCGCAAAGAGCCATCTGTCAGCAGTATGACCCAATAGACAGTGCGAATCATTTTATTTGTGGCATTAAAGTTTGACATTTTAGTTTTATCAGCTGGCAATTTCCTTAACCTCTTCAAATGTCACTCCTAAACCTCTTCTTGCCGACTTCCCCTTCCCTTTCCTACACCCTGTCCACGTACTATTACCATTCTAAACATTCTTTCTCTTCGGGCTTGAAGAGACCGACGCTGGCAGACTCATTCAACAACGCCGTGTGGGGTGTTTTGTGAAGTTGCCCTTTTTTACTCACCCCCCCTCCCCCCTTCCTTCTTTCCTTTCTCCATCTTCCACCCCATCAGCGATCCAGTTCACCGAGTGTCCGAGTCCGGGCCGGTTACAATCAATTTGAATAAAATTCAAATCACGTATCACACGCTGTCCACGCTCTAGGCGAGCACCGAAAACAATAAGAAGCAAAGTGACGCTGCAACGTCGCCAAACAACGTACTGCAATAAAAAAAAACTGCAAGAAAACGCACACACACACACGCGCGAGAGAAGGAAAAACCGCACGGAAAACCGGTGCGGCCAGCCATTAATTATAAATTATTCACGATTTATTATTAATCCCATCCGTGCATCCGGGCGGGGTTCGGGCGCATGCTGCACGCGCTGCACCACATTACCTTGCGTGGTCTTGGTTGCCCTTTACACAGTCCCCCCCCCCACTCCCCTTCCCCTTTACACCCACCTTTAAAGCTCGATAGGGGCAGGAATGGCAAAGCTTTTTCAGCGCGTTTTGTGAGTTTTGATTGCAAATTTTCATGGTGGTGGAGTCGCGCTCCTACCCTCCCTCCTCTCTTGGCCAAGGCCATCCTACCAACACTACCCCTCTCCGCCACGCTCCTTGTTGTGAGGTTTTGTCCCCAAAACACGGGGTGTCCGCCGGAGGGTGGCTCGCGCACTGTAGAAGCCTCACCATATACATAAAACATAATCTGGGCAAGATCACGGTACACGCGGGATACGGTCACAAATCGACGGCTTACACGGGCACTGATTTATTATCTCTTTGCATCTCTCCGCACCCCCCCTCTCCCTCTCCCCTTCCCATTCACTTAATCGCATCCCACCTTTCTTGCTTATTTATGCTTGCGTATTTTATAATCCGATGCTTATCTATTTCCATGCCGCTTCCCTTGTGTTCATGCAGCACCACAAAAAACACAAAATAATAAAACCCAAAGACAAGACAAACACGCTTGGCCGTTAAAGCGCAAACGTTTCGTTCCACATAACGCCCCATGAAAAAGGGCGACGTTGCAAGCGAACCGCAGCACACCAATAATGCACCGCAAAACGTTCTGCATCGACATCGACTCGTCAAACGTTTTCGACATTCCAAACAAGCGGGGCGCGCGCGCGCTCGCTAACATAATTTATGCTCCAAACCATATCCCCCCCTTTCTCGCACTCTCTCTCTCTCTTCTTTTCATCACACCACAATCAGAAGAAAGCAAAAAAAAAAGCAAGGAAAAACACGCAAAAAGTCAAATGCCGGCGGGCAGTGCATCGGGGTGTCGCGAATGCATTTTTACCGCAGCAAAACAGAAAAGATTCGACACGTACCCGAAAGTATACCGCGCAAAAACCACACCATTTTCAAAGAGGAATGTAAGATACAGAAATAAGAAACACATAAACCACAATTGAAATTTTTCGAAGCTGCCGTAACGTCCGCAGCGGATAGCGGCAGTCCAAACCAAACTTCGTATTGAGCACACACAGCGTGAACCGTGTCGTACGGGTTGTCATAGAGTGTGATTCGATTATCAGCTGTTGATTAGCGCACGACGCTACCACTACAGAGAGGCAGCCGGGCGCGCTCGAACTGTCAAATGAGCCCGGCAAAAGTGCAGCGGACGCACGCCGAACGCCGAGCGCCAAACAAATGACTGTCCCAGCAGGATGTCCCTTTGCTTCTGTGTGTGTGTCTGTGCCGCACAGCTGGATCTGTGCTGGCGCCTTCAACCACCCGAAAAACGCAAGTAGCAACACCATGTTGCAGAAGTGTCAGTGCATCCAGCTGTGTGCCGCACGCTGCTGGAGATTTATACGATCGGTTTCGCACCGGGGTGTTTTGTTTTGGCGTTCGGTTCTAAGTTTGCAACAAAGTTTTTGTTTATGCAGTGGTAGCGCGCTGTGTTGCGAGGGATTGGTTTCAGCTATCCGGGGAACTCTTGGGGGGGGGACGTAAGCAATTGACGTTGTGGGACACTGAGAACGTCGCAACACTGTCATACCTGGGAATCGTGTGTGTGTGTCAGAGCAACGCATTATTTACAGTGATGGGCAGTTGAGTAAGCGCAGGCTTAATTGAGTGAGTTAGTAATGGTGGGCAAAGTCGTCTTGAGAAGTTAGACTCTTAGGAGAAGAACAACGAATTAACTTGGTATTTTTAATGTGTTGAAGATCATAAGAAAACGAGAATATTCTTCGACCAATCAGGGAATCTTTGTAGGCCAAAGTCGTCTAAGTTATAGTCTTCCTGGTAGAAGTATCAAAGGCAGTAATTTGATTGCCTTAATGTACATAAAGATGGTCTTATTCTATTTGATCCTCACTTTATAGCATGCCAGTTGCGTTCCTTGTAATAGCATTATTAAGATAATCTTCTTCTTACTCGTTGACGCTAAATTCTCAAGAGGACTAGGCCTACCACATTACTGACGTTCTTTGACTTGTTTATTATTCGTAGTTAAAAAGTCTATTCTGACGTAGCTTTGTGGATGTCCCGACGCGCAAACTTGGTACTTTCGACGACCAGATTGCTTGAAACTGCAAGCTGTACCAATCTACTACCATTATCGTTACTGTGCTCATGTAGACTGTGACTTCCAATGTATTGGCGGTACATTGGCTCCCTACCGACCTTTGCTTGAAGTCTCCCAGGATGATTTTTACGTCATACCTTGGGGCACTGATCAATGGTTTTTGTGAGGAGGCCATAGAACAGGTCCTTGTCCTTCTGATTCTGACCACACTACTCCGTGTAAAACTCAAGGCAAGACAGTTAGTAATGTGGTAGGCCAAGACTTCGCGAGGTTATACAGGAGAGTAGCAGAATATTTTAGGACCAATCAGGGAGTCTTTGCAGTCCGTTGACAGTCAAAATTCGGTATCATAACCTTATTTTTAGACAATCCTATTGCATCCTCGCACTTCCCGGTAGAAGTATCAGTAATGTGAATGCCTCACCGCACATAAAGATGGTCCTATTCTATGTGACCCTCACGGTAGAGCGTGTCGGACGCATTTCTTGCAATATAGTTTCATTATTATGATTATCACCATATTTTATTGCCGGACCCGTTCGGCGAATACGAATAACGATAGACAACTAGGTGTAAAATTAATGCTTCTCCACAAGTTTGTCAACGGTGGACGCAAAGGGTCGAAGGCCTTAATTGCAACTGCTGGGGGAAATCGGTTTCCTGAGTGTCTGGATTTCTTGGAAGCCAAATGTCATTAGCGACACAAGTGGAAGCGGATTTTTCCAAGCGCTTGGTAGCCCATCATGGGAAAAATGTTGTTTGAAGGTAAATAAATGGATCGTGTGTGTGTGTGTGTGTGTGTTGAAAAAGGTAGAGAAAAAAGGAACAGATTTCGAGCTATTATCGTCTTTCGAAACACGCGATCGGTTTGAAGATTGCTGCAAACAACTGCAGGCTGGCTGCAGACTGCAGGCAACCTTGACAGATCACAGCCCGCTACATTGTTTCGGTCGTAATGAGCTCTGAGTTTTCCCTTTTAAAATGTAAACCATCCCCGAACGCCAAGGCCAAAAACCGCACGCTTATCAGCGCCCTAGCACCGTTGGCCGTTCGGTGCCGTGACCAGGATGCAGTTGTTGTGGCACGCAACAAGGAAGCGGCCGGGAAGCGGTGGCCCGTTTGGTCTTGGTGCGCGCACCTCCGGGACTTTGGGGTAATGATTGAGTTTTCTTTTGCGTTTCCTGTCTCCAACACCTCACCATCACCTCCTCCCTCTCCTCCTTCACAGCTTCGTGGGATGTTGCGACCTCACGCACAAAAACAAGAGCAGAGCAAACCGCACGACACGCACTCAACTCACCTTCGACCGGTTCGCTGGATGCGTGTGGCGTGTGGCGTGTGCATCCCACACACACACACACACACACACACACACACACACACACACGCATCCGTCCATCGGGATAACAAATGGCAAATGGCTACCGGTTCGATTCCGTTCGATGATGCATCCCGTTGCATGTGTTGCATACACTTTGTTGCAGAATCTCGGTCCCGGCCGAAACATTGTTTGAGATTGCTACCCGACGCCGGAGGCTACTATTTTTGTCGAACGGACACGCAACCCACCAACTGGAGCGGAATTGCTGTCTCGCTCTCGCTCACACACACTCTCTCTCTCTCGCTATTCCACATCCAGTGTGCCGGCTAATGATTCTGCACCCAAGACTCTGTCTGTCAAACATCAATTTTGCTACAATCACATCATTTCGCTCATCGTTGTCTCTGTAACACCGGCTCGATTTGTTCGGATTTGGTTTCGGAAGCGAAAGAAACATAAAAACGGTCCCCATTAGTGGGCAAGGTAATGGAATAGAATTTACCACATGCAAAACGCGATACATTGTGACACGATGGGGTGATTAATCAAACTAGTGCAAAACTGGTACTTGCGCCGGGGAGGCCGGAGCATGATGAACGCACGAAGAAGCATTTAGTTTGCGGGATTCCTGGGAGCGAATAAACAAAGCCATTAAACAGCTCTAGAGCAGCATTTTACTGGTGGACCTGAATGTTCAAGTCACGAATTGTGGTATCAGTGAAAGAAAAAAGGGAGTTATTATCGTGCTCATCTTGTAAAAAACAGGTCGCTTTTTCACATCTGCTTAGCTATTTCACGAAACGAGGGTTCGAAACTGGGTATACTTTGCCTAAGATGACTTGAAACTATCTCTAGTAACCGTATCTTTTAGTGTCCAACATTTCACGTTTTACTTAATGCGTGTCCTGAATTTCTCGAACTTCAAGTTGTCAAGCATGTTCATTAATTTCAGTCGCGACACTTTCGGTTCTGGTTTTCTTGAGAGGTTAATCCTTCAAAATGATCTCAAAGCGATCATCTCAATACATGGGATCCAGGGAACTTTGGCAATCATCATAAGCTCATTAAGTGTCTAGAATTGCCGGGACTCCAAGATAATCAAATTTTTAGATGATAGTACTCTTGTGTTTAGAACTTCTAGCTCGTTCTGGGTACTATTATAGGGTGTCTATTCAACGTTCATGGCTCGGGACATATTTTTTGAGGACTAGGGTGAGCACGCAATGAATATCTGGAACTAAATCATAGTACAGCAGCTATAAGTAAAGTAGAGTTGTCGACTACAGAGTACTTCAAACTTTGAAAATTCCCTTAAATTTCTTGAATTTTGGAGAATCTTTGTCGTCAAAGACATCCAACTATCTGGATGTACTATGTAAAACTACTCTTAAAACTGAAAGTGTACTAAAAGAATCTTAGGTCTTTAGTTCTAGGCCATCCAGTTAAATCTGGACTTTAATAATGTTTCAAAAATGAACTCCGGATAAATGTATTTTTGGCGACTCGCTTCTTCTTCTTCTTTCTTGGGCTAATGCCCTCTTAAGGTCATGCCTGCCATTTCTGGCTTACTAGACTAATTGATACCGCATAGTTGGTTAGTCAATCCTCACTATGGAGGAACGGCCCAGATGAGACTTGAAC
>KZ062489.1:85386-92391 GCA_002091835.1 Anopheles maculatus | reverse complement strand
CTTGGGCTAATGCCCTCTTAAGGTCATGCCTGCCATTTCTGGCTTACTAGACTAATTGATACCGCATAGTTGGTTAGTCAATCCTCACTATGGAGGAACGGCCCAGATGAGACTTGAACTCCGGTCCTGCCGTGTGAAGACCGGCGCCGCTGTCGCATCACCACCGGGCCCCCCAAGACTCGCTTAGTCTTTGCTAATTTCTGTCATGAATGTATTCATGTTCAGAGTCTAGTACTAAGCTACAGGCTATCAAACGTTAGTGATGTACCCTTAAGATCCCAGAGTACCAGAGGTACCAGAGTGCTTTGCGTATCTACCAGGGCGATTCCGACTGTTCGTTTTAAAACATTTTATCCTTAATCTATCAAAGCTCTAAAGATCTTGCGAAATTAAGGCATCGTCCCTAACTTTAACTTCAAAACACTCATCCTCACCACATTAAAGCGACTAATGAGACGCACCAGAATAAGTCATCAGTTTCAACCCGTTCCCATTGCGATCAATTAATCGTATGCAGTTCGTTCTCTCCGCGCGCGAGCAGAGAGAAAGAAGGAACCGAAAAAACCAAACGGCTCCAAAAAAAAAAGGTTCGGCCGGCTCATGCAAATGCTAATCCGGTTCGGAATGGGCGAGTAGAGCATAATAACGAAAGACGCGTACATCGATCGTTCGATCCATCGATCTAATGGGGCATGTTTTGTTGTTGTTCGTTTTGGTATTGTCGGAACCGCTAAATGCAAAACCCGCGCGCACGAATGAAAATACGAGTCAATCGAGCGAGTTTGTAGCAGCGGCGTTTGCTGTGATTCTTGCCGGTTGATTCCGCGAGGAGAAATCCCGGAGCGCCAGCGCCAAGGTAGCACACACCAAGCGAAATACGAACCACAAGCAACGAAGGGCAAAATTGAGGCGAACTGAAAGAGAGCTTGTGGAGAGAAGGGGGGTGGGTGGAGGTAAGAGAAAGGGGAAAGAGAGGGAGTAGCGGGATTGACCGAGCGGCGAAAGAATACATAAATTTGAAACCCTCAAGACAACATAATTATAGAGCATCGTTAATATGGGTTTAAGTAATAGTGTGCGGGTGAATAGTACGGATGAAAGAGTGGAT
The DNA here is from genome assembly GCA_002091835.1 of Anopheles maculatus. Lineage (NCBI taxonomy): Eukaryota > Metazoa > Arthropoda > Insecta > Diptera > Culicidae > Anopheles > Anopheles maculatus. Next base: position 91,283 of record KZ062489.1, on the reverse strand, counting down.
ATAGAGAGAGAGAACGAGGGTGGGGGAGTGATGCTAGAGTTAGTGGGAAAGGCAGACGAGAATGCCGCAAGATGGAAGAACGCAGCCGTGAAAGGATCTCAAAGTTTGGAAAGAGAGCGTGCGAGCGAGAGATGCGTAAGTGTGTCCGATGCGAAACGACACACGGATCGCTGATGAAAGCACCGAATTGAAGGCGCTTCCCTTACCCCTTACCCCTGCTCCCCGCCTCTTACTGACCACCTTAAAGCCTAAACCCGCGGAAAAGCGTTTCAAATGTGTGCCGCTAGTCGCGGCGGTGACCGGTAGCACCACAGCACCACATCCATTCCAGTTCTTATCCGTCCAACGGCGGGAGCTACATTTTAATGAGTAGGTGTGGGTGGGTAGTAGGGTAGGTACTCGGAGCACCTTCTCCCCACTCTTCCACCTCTCCCCTCCCCACCTCCCTTGAACGGCAAGCCTTAAAAACAAATAAACCCCCCACAGGACGTGCAAGTCATTCTCGCCACTTTGACCCCAACGAGCCAGGATTCACCCTTGTAAAATCGCCGAGAAAAAGGGTTTTGCGGTCGGGAAATTGGGGAAATCGCGTGCGTGGAGGAGGTGTAGGTTGCGGCAATAAAGGGAAGTCCAGCGTAAAACAGCCAAAAGCCATTAGCAATCACATTCGTTGAACGATTTTGCTGTGAGCGCGAAGTAAAGTTGTGATGGGGAAGGGATCCCGGGAAACGAGAACAGTAGGCAAATGGATCCTAACTACTAACACACGCACAGACACACACACACACAGACACCCAGTCGCAGAGCGAGAAAACCTCAAATTGGTTCAATTTTAGGTTTTTGTGCTAATAAATACATCAAGAACAGATGCACCGCCGACAGCTCCGAATGCCTCTTATTTATTGGAAGTTACAGCTGATTAGTGCTGCGACATTTCAAGGGTCTGGAATAATTCTTTGAAGTTCATGACAGTAGAGGTGCCATGAGATGAGTGAGTGAATTTGAGAAGTTAATTACTCGGATTGATTCTCATCTGACCTATCAACTTGACAGATGCGATGCCCCGATTGACCTGGTTTGTGGCTATTCATTCTATACAGATTGTTACTCATTTTTTACACATTTTGAGAGTCTTATACCGATTCACGAGGCTTGTAAGTTGAACTTAACAGAAAGGACTCCCTAACATACATCTGGACCTTCAGAAGAACTGGAAAGAGTTCTTGAGAATTCAACCAGAGAGTGACTTGTGTCATTATTTACTAAAAGATTATGATATTAAGGATAATTAGAGTTCTTTAGCTTGGCAAAGACTCGCTCTACTTTCTGGCTGTCAAAATAAATAAACAAACTCTCGTTACCACCAAAGGTCGTCTGATACTCAACATTAACTTTTCAAGTGAGTTCTAATTGCGGGTTCTTCTGACTAGTTAACTTCGCACCGGGTCCGCCAGGACTCACCCAAAGCGTCCCAGAAAGCGTACCCATCGGTAATTAGGGCAAATCAGACATGAACTTCAAAAGTTTTACTACCATAAACAAATTAAACACTCCCCGGCCCAGGCACGAGAGTTAAAAGGGCGGCAAACTTTAAACGATAAAAATGAGTGGTGTTCATACTATTCGCTACAACTCTTTTTTTTTGTTGCTTTGCCCAAACTCCGAACTACACACACACACACGCACGCTTTACCAGGCTTGCAGTCACAAACGAAAAGGGGACCGAAAGCGATGGAAACCCCCAGCCATAAAACCCGGCGCCAGTCAGCGGGTGATTAATGTATCGTTTCGCCAGTAAAAGAAATTAATTGTTAAAAGATCAACGCTAAGGGTCCTCCGGTCGTACAGCGATGGCGAAGAAATGTGAGCCAGGTTGTTTGCGAATAATGGCACGGTTCGGTTTTATTGTTTTTCCACCGCACGTCAATCTGCAAACCACCCTTTTTCTCCGGGGTTCGGCAAGCGGGGTCGGGGTTTCGTGGAAGCCGCACCGTGCTCATCGGTTGCTTTATGGCACTGGACCGCAACCAGCGGTCCCAATTTTGTAGCCATAATTCTGTGAAGCCATTCTCGAGTTGGGGATACATTTGGGATACATTTTATGGCAGCCTTTAAGATGTGTCTATCGCACAACCTCTCTTTGGCAAACAAAAGAAGCGTCACAACATTAGTTTAAAGTTCTGGAGAATATAGACGTCAAGTGTTGGGGAACTTCCTTGAACTGTCCTAGAAAAGTCGAGCATTATGTGAAGCAGTTGCAACCACACATCCTTTAAGTTCTGCGTGCCGTGCTAACACGTTCGTACTATCCTAGAGCGACACAGTTTCGGAGGCTCTAACGTCCACCGGTCGCAGTACGCCCGTAATCGCACCCAGCCCAACGGCGAACGCTGTAGATTATGGATCGGATCGGCGTCAGTGAAACCAGTTCGGGCAGTCATGCGCATGGTTAGCAAGTGCGCGCAGAAAAACGGAACCGGTGTGGTGCGGGCACCAAGAGCAAATTGCACGTTTAACGAGCGTGAGGGAACCCGTTGAAGGTTGTGCCCAGGTTCCTCGTTCCAGCAGCGATCTCTCACCATCTCGCGCGCCGCCAGGGTGCCATTTTCTGATCCGGCACCGGTATGCCTTGTCCCGTGGTACGCGCTTAATCGCATTGATTGATCGGTTGTTTTGATAATGTTTCCTGGCGTCGTTTCCCCCTAACGGCTGTAAAAAACGCTGCAAAAGGCAGGGTGAACCATCGGTGCCGGAGTGTTGGGGCGAGCGCGGATCAAACAACGGCTTCTGCGCTACCAACTCGTGTTGCTCGTTACACGCACGCGGTACTGGCAGTGTTTGCTGCTGGTTCCGAGCCGCGCATACAGCAGAGCCCTTCGCGTCTAAGTTCATGTTTATGCGCAATACGTCGTAATTGGAGCGGCGGAAGGGAGGATGGCGCGAAGCAGGAGAAGAAGACGCAAAAAATAGGCATGCAAAAGGGTATGCAACGACAAGTGAGGATGCTAGTGAAATGGTTGACGGAAGGGGGAAAAAAAACACAACAAGAATTGACGAAGTGGCGCTAGCACGCTGGATTGCTTTAATGAAGAGCGAAATTAATTAATTGGGCGATTGTGTTAAATCAACGAAGACGCGAGAAACCCGCCAAAGCAACGATTGTGGGAAGATGATAGTGGGTCGTTCCTGGAAGGTTGTGTCATGTTCGAGTTGGAAGGTTGGGGAACGCCTGACAGTGAGAATTTAATGCGACTATCACTAATGTTGTTCCGAATGTCACCAACGTACCAGGACGCATTAAACATTAAGATTTGTGTGGATTCTCAGTAGAATATGTTGGGAGTCTGCATAAATACTGTTTCAACAAATAGAGTACTTGATGACTCAAGACATTAGACGCAGCCTCGAATTGGGACGTCTATTTGAGAGGATCTGTTTGAACATTGCTTCTGAACAATATAAAATTAGATTTGAGTAGATTCGAGGATACATCCAGAAATCTTCATTTGCAGCAGCATATACTTGAAGATCTTTATAGCTATCGCTTCAAGAATTGAGTCGCTCTATGAAAATCTTCCTCTGATATCAACAGCAAACACCACTACAACGAGAATTAAAATCTATGAAAAAAATCCTCAACATATTGGACGCATCTTCGAATTGGGGCGTCCATTCGAGAGAATCTTTTCGTAATTTGCTTTTGGACGATTAAAGTGCTGACGCCAACAATCTCCACGTGTCATCATAACATCTCCTATCGAGAAACTCACGATTTAAAAAATTCCTTATTGCGACGCAACTTGACGCTAACCTTTAACATTCCTTCCGCGACCCTTCGACCCTTAATCGCTGTGCCTTTGTGTGTGTGTGTGTGTGTGTGTGTGTGTGTGTGTGTGTGTGTGTGTGTGTGTGTGTTTGTGTGTGCACGCTTTGCATGATCAACCCTTCGCCACCATCCTTCAAGGCTAACTACAACCAGAACCGGGAGTTGGTGCACCGGTGCACACTGTTCCGCCTTTATCGCACACGGTATTGCCCACCGTTTGAATATCATACCTTTATCTACCATGTTGCAATCTAAAGCAACAGGCAAGGAGCAGGGAGGGTGGGGGTTTTTAATCGTCGCCGCTGCATCGAATTCGATCCCTTGCGAGCATCAAGCTACTCCAACCCGCGTGCTAATGCAATTATCGCTCGTATTAATATTCCTCATCCACCTTCTAGCGATTTACCATTTTTGCAATTAGAAATACATTCATCATTCGTCACAGAGGGCAACCGGGTAACGGGGTGGGGGGAGGGGGGGATTTGTCGAATGGGGCCTCTGTATGCCCCGCGGCAGGGTGGGTGACTGGTGGACCGGTTTGACGGGTTTTTGTTGCCATTGCCACCAAGCGAACCCTGCCCGTCCATCACGCCCGTCCATCGCACGAAGCGAAACGGCATCTTGTACCGAGCAGCGGATCAACAAGGCAGTTTTGCGCCATTCAACCTAGCCCTCCGGTAATCTTCGGCGATTGATGTGTAATGGGAGGGGGGCCCTTTTGGTTTTGTTGGTGGCGACTGCCTGCACCGACTCGACTATGTATGTATGATGCATGTTTCGAAGGCAGAATTCCAACGTGACCATTTTGCAAACGGCTCGAAAACGTGCCCTGATGCAATATGGACGGATGTCCAATGCTGCTGTCCCTCGGATGTTTCACGCTAACGTCCGGCCGGGACGCAGATTTCCGTTGGGCAAAGGAACTCTCAACAAAGAGTCAGCCCCATAAAAGAACAAGGAAACAATTAAATCAATTTCTGTTTCTCATCAATTCCTGCCCAAGAAAGGGTGTCAAAATTTGATAAACTGTGCGTCTCCAGAGCCCGAAATGTTTGTGGCGTCTACCGGCACCAATTTTTCACCAGAATTCTCCGAGCTCTCATAATGTCGGCGATGATTTGGAAACCCTTCCATCATGGTGGGACCACTGATTGGGTGCGACGGTTTGGTGAGACCGTTTAGTTTTACGACCCTTGGAAGCTGTAAATGAGTTTCTGCCCCGTACCGTCGAAAACCGGCGAAATGAGACCAAATAAACCAAATTGGACCATAAAAATCGAATACCGGTTCGGTGCCGGCCGCCTCCACAAGCCAACCTCGTGTTTCGCTGCATCCTTTAAGAGTGCCGCGAAGATGTTACACAAAAAAAAACGAGCGATAGATACGGAGCTGGAGCGAGAAACAAAGTGGTTCGACAAGCGAACACAGCAATCCCAAAACAATCAAATCCTGGCTCCGAAGAGCAGGATCACAGCAAGTGATCTGGGTGTGCGCGAAGAAGCAGCAGGTAAGCGCACCCAAAATTCTGTTCCCCTCGGCACGGTTGGAACGTTTTGGGAAAATCAAAACAACCACACGAAATCCCCATAAACTCATCTCGCGCTTGGGCGACGCCGAACCGCGCAGGCCCCATTAAATCACCTGTTTTCGGGTGACTCGGGTCGCCGGGCATCGTTCGGGCACCGTCATGCTGTAGGGGTTTTTTTGGGCGCTCGTCTGCACCGCATTTGTGTGGGGATTGTATTAAAACAAAGGCCGCTCCTTCTTGACGCCGGCCACGCCAAGGAAGTAGTGAATTAAGCCCGTCGTCGGAAACGAATTATAATCAGCCGACGAATTATGATGGACGGCCCAGCGCCAGGCTCTTCACGTTGCGTTGCTTCTAACGCACGACGCCGTGAATCACAACGGTGATTGAAACCACCAAAGGAAAGAGGCAAAGAGTCCGAAATATCTGAAACAAAAAAGTTGGGTAAATCGTACCTCAAAATGTCAGAGCCGAGAGCGAGAGAACCTCAGTATCCTTTATTTTTTGCCTGCTCTCGTCTGGATTCTTAAAGTTGAAGTTCAT
>KZ062489.1:42886-80386 GCA_002091835.1 Anopheles maculatus | reverse complement strand
TGCATGATCGACCGCCGAAGGCGGCTAGCCACAGACCGCACGATCAAGCTTACCGGCCCATTATAGACGGCCGGGTGTATATGAAGCATTATTATTATTTACCCACGAATCAATGCTTGGTTGCGCGGGTTGATGAGCTAATTGCTTGGTAGACGCTGCCCGTTGATCAATTACTTCACCCCTAATTGCCTTTGATTAGCGCTTGTGCGGTTACTATTTTCGAGCAGCTCGCTTTTGCCGTCTCTTCTCACTAGCTCACGAAGAGCAGCGAAATCGGATCAGCGCATCAATCATAGTGCGACGTAATTTAGCTGGAATGGGATGTTTCATTCGATTTCTATCATTGCAGTGAATGATCTTCGTTTGACAGCAGTGTAGGAAAGCGTCTTGTGAATCTCCCACCTAAGCATTGCAGTTGAGAATCTCCATTTCAAACCAATGATTCTCTATCTCCTTTAATCCTAACGCAGATCATCGGTACTAGATAAAGGTCCTTAGGATCTGAATTGGTTTATAGAAGATGGTTCTCGTTAAATTTATTTCGGTACTTACCATTTGATGCAAATTTGTGCTCTCAAACCCTGCCTTTTTTTGGGATGTGTGTATGACAAGCAATGAAAAATGAATGTATCGGATATAGCTTATCCGTTATTCACAAAGCACCACACTCGAAGATGAAAGGAATTGGCACACGCATACACGCACACCCTCGTACTGCCACGCACACACCTCATAGCGAATCTTCGGTAGCTTCTCGCAACGGTGATAAGTAGATGCGACAGCAGTCTCGTTGTGCTACAGACACCGACACAAAGTGACAGAAAAGCCTTTTTGACTGTCACGGCACCCGTAAACGTAAACAAAGCCGCGCGTTTTACATTGTCTTCCCGAAAAACTCGTGCGTGTAAATTCAACCGTAATAACATCAAACGCTGTTGCGCATTTGTCTCCCCTGTTTTCGTTACCGTGCCGGCGTGTGTGACATCTCGTCACCATAAAATAAACACACACACACACACGCACCAATGTCGGCGGCATCGCTTTATCTCGGTGGCAGGACCGCTGTACGCTTACCCACACATTCCAAACCCATACTCAGTGTGTGCGGTACCACCGGGCAACTACTCTATCCGCACCACACTCCTACGTGCCGTGGTGACGTGTTGGTCGACGTGTCAAAAACTAATAAATTAAGTGCAGTGTGGTGTGAATGCGGCAACATTATAATCACCGTCGCTTCTTCACTTGCACCGGGGCCGGTTTAGCGTCAATGAATCCGTGGAATGATAAAAATCTTGCCTCTCCCTCGTGCGTTCCCTGCGTGTACGTGTGCAAATCGTATGTGCGCTGTGTGCGAGCGTGCGAGCGTGCGAGTGAGTAGGCTAGAGAGACAGAGAGAGAGTAAGGAAGAACGCACACGCAAATGAGAATAATAGAAAGACTCCTCGGTTCGGTTTCATTAGCTTTCAATCTTAAACCGGCGCATCTTTCTGCGCGTGTCGGCATATTATCTTCACCAAAAAGCCAAACAATTTCGTTTTCATGTTGTCGAAAAATCCCTCCCGATGCGCCCCCTCCCCCCCCATTCCCCCAGTGGAAAGTTAAAGGAAAAAGAAAAAAAAGGGTGCGGATTGCGGACCGCATAACACCGAGGACAAACGACCGAACCTCGAATCATTAATCAATCAGCCGCTTTCGAACCGCACTGAAGTTGATGGCTCGTGGTCGTTTCGTGTGCCTTTTTCCCTTTCGCTATCTCTCTCTCTCTCACTCTTTCTTCTGCTGTCACTCACAGGGAGGCCTTTAACCAATGAGTTTTATTAGTGTACTATTTATTGGTCGCTGTGGCAGGGTTTTCCGGTACAAAAGTGTCAAAGTGTTTACTAATTGTTTATGCAAGCTATACATACATTCATCGCCAAAGGCAGTGTGAGCAGATAAAATAGTTAGGAGATCGAATCCTATCCGTAGTGGTCCAAATATGTGGTATCAATACAACAATAGTCCTGTCGAGAGGAGTTGTAGTATCCTTGAGCAAACGGTTCAAACGTCTGATAGATGTCAACCAGTGAGAGAATGACACAAGTGCGAGTCCTCGGTGCAAATATTCAGAATGTCCTATCACTTTAGATTCTATGATAGAAGGTCCTATCACTTTAGATTCTCTCTAAATTCTGGCACTAGTCTGTTGGGCTCAAACTTAATTATCATAGACTACGCCGTGTGTTTGCTGTTTATATTTCAAAGTAATTGTTAACAGTTGTAAACAGACATTTGCTAGAATTGGCATCAAACCCGAAGCCCATTTCTGGAAGCAAAACATAGAACTTGAATATGCAAAGGCCATAAAGACAATGGCTTCTAAAGAAATGGAAAATCCCAAAGCTAAAGTCACATTTAACAATCTGAGCTCGATGAGCTAGGCTCCACAAACTCGAGAGGTCTTAGAATGTCATTTTCGAGGACTTGATATACCTTCTTGAGTGCGATAGTCAGTCCTGTGTGTGTGGAGTCAACTCTAAATGTGATGGTACCTATACTACTAGACCACCCCAAATCTAGATTTAGAGACTCCAAATAGAACACTTTTGAATAGTTTGAAGTTTGAGAATTCGAGTAACCCTGTCGCAAACGATCTTTTAATAGAGTTACTTTCCTCAGGCTAGAGATCATAAATTAACTCCACATTCGTTACAAAATAGACCTCCTAATTGATAAAACATGGGCACCAAATAATCTCTATACACAATGAAAATACTATATTGATGCAAATCGATCCGAAGTCGTTCCAGAAACTTGGTTCTGCGAAATGTTGAACAAAAACGGAAAATTAAAGTCACACTTTTCGCACAATTATGCTAATTTCCCCTTTTTTCTGCTCGTCTATACTGATAGGCCACGTGGGATTTGTGGTACCCACTACCTTCCCATTCCTTGTAGCCTGGGAACCTGCCGCACAATGTCTTCCTTCCTTTCGCTCTCCACTGCCCGCTCCTAACAACGGCCAACAAGGAACAGAAGGAAACACCCGGAACAGACTTGATTGAAAAATCTGGTGATAGATAATGCGGGGCAGCAATATTGACACGGACCATCCACCGAGAAGCCGACGGGCAATTGTGAACAATCAGCAGCGGGTTCCGGGACCCTCCGTTACCGAGGGAAAACCGTTGCCCGTTGCTCGTTTAGTGATGCGTGTGGCCACCGTAGAACCGATCCGCTTCTAGCCGTGTTGATTTCATTAGGGCATTCGGCTGAGGGTGCCGGCTCGTTGAAAGATTATTCAATAATGCCACTAACTGCACGGGAAGGTACGGTGACTTTTCGCATCTCGAAAAGCCGTGCAAAACCGCAAAACCGGGGTGGAATTTAGACGACTAACGGTGGTTCTGTGGTGGAGAAGAGATATCTTCCATCTTGAAGCGTTATCCTTTAAGCTGTGTTTTGATTATTTTTTCTTGTACAACTTCAAAAAAAAAAGCTGGATGTAAGTGAATGGGCTTCAGCGTAGAATAGCGCAGCGGTTTTCAGTTTTTTTTTCTCTCTCTTCGACTACGTGCTCGTCAAAATCAGCGATCTGTGGTAAATTGGGAAATTATGCAAATTTTCTCCGGTTTTTGGTTGAGGTTTTGAGGCGAGAAGGCTCAGTGGAAACTCGATTAGACCGTGCGGTGTGCACTTGACAGTATGCTTATGGAGTGCATTAACGTGGGAAATGTTATTTGTCTCCATCAGTATGCTAGAATCAGCTTGATTACGTTGACGTGAATTTGGAAATATTATTCTGGCACAATTTAATTAGCATTTAAAATGAACCATATTTTGTATATTTGGACTTAAAATTTTGTGGTAGAGCGTGAACTTTGGTATCAAATTTGGCCTTTCGTTTATCAGTAAGTAGTCGAATGCCAGAGTTGCCTACTATCAGGCGCTAAATCAACATCATTTTTCTATTTTATAAACATGTATTGGTAACCATTCGTTTTTCTAAATTGTAAACAATATTGTTTTAGTTTTTGATCGGAAAACCCCTTTCCAAAAAAAAGACAGAGCAAACCACACAACTTGACCAATCGCCGCAAAGCGAACAAAACAAATACATTTCCACGTAATAGATGTCTCTGTTGTAGAGATTGTACCAACTCGCGTCTAACTCAGCACATTCATTCCATTTCCCATTGGATGCGGTCTTTTTCTGTGTTTGCTTTTCCCCGCCTCATTTCCACCTCCATCTCCACCTCCCCCCCTGCCCTTTTTCAAGCACCTTGCTTTACATTTTTACATTATCTCTTCAATTTTTGTTTTTTGTTTTTGTTTCTCCTCCCAACATTGATTCTGTACGTACCGCCATGTAGCATGTAGATTCTACTGAATGAGGCGGAAACATTAAATATTTATGACACGATTGCAGCCCATGCGGAACTGGCCCGGTTTGTCCCGTGGTGCCTGCCGTCCCGTGGTTGGTGTTGGCGTGCTTCGCTTGCTTCTTTTTGTTGCTTTGTTTTGCAAGGTACGCAATCCACGAAATAGTTTATATTAAAACTGGCATACAATTTTACATTTCCGTCATCGCTGCAATTCTTACCAAGCGAACAAAGATGCTTATACTTTGCTTTACAGCGTTAACTTGTTTATTTATTTGTTATCTATTTTTGGAAATTATGATAGTTGGAAAACATTTAGAACGAACTATGCAGTAAACTAAGTATCCAATGAGTAAATTGTTTGCGTTTCAATGCTATTTTAACACGAACACTGATCGCTGTGATATTTGTGGTGCGAGATCTCTTGGTCTAACTATAAGAACGACGACTCTTTGTAGACGAAGATTTTTGGACGAAGAGGTCTCTTCAACTACGATGTCTTGTAGTAGGAGTGGATTGAACGAAGAAGCATCTACAGGTTCGAAGTCTCTTGGTAGAAGAAGCTGCCCTTTGACTGTGAGGACTCTTAGTAGACGATGCTCCTTGGAAGACAAGTGCCCTTGGTAGATGAAACCGGAACGAGGATGTCCTCCCTCCCTTTTGACTACGAGATCTCTTGGCAGATGAAGTTTGAACGAGGTTTCTTCTTCGCCCATAAAATCCCATACCTCGCTTAGGCCCTAGCAACTGCGAGGACTCTTAGATGAAAAAAAATCTTCTTGAACGATGAGATTTCTTCAACGACGAGTTTGAAGCTTTGGACAATGAGTTATTTCACCGACAAGATCCACGTGATAGATGAAGCTTAGACGAAGAGGTCCCTTTGTCTCTTTACGAGGTCTATTAGTAGATAAAGTAGCTCCTTGGACTACGATTCCCGTTGTTTTGAATGTGAGATCTCTAAATTAACGAAGCTCCAAGGACCAACGACGAGCTTTAGCCTTTCGATGGTTAGGTAATTTGACGATAAGTTCTCTTGGTTGTTGAAGCTCAGGCGAAAAGGTCCCTTTATCCCTTTACGAGTAGATCTTATGGTTGATGTAAGAACGAGGATTTTCCTTCGACTGAGATATCAGACACTTTCACTGTGAGGTATCTTAGTAGGCGAAGCTATGAGGTCTCTTCAACAACGAGCTTTAAATTTGGGCAATTAGGCATTTCAACGACGAGTTCACTTGGTAGATGAAGCTTGAGCGAAGAGTAAAGGACCTCTTTACTGTTGGTAGATGTTTACTATTGGTTGAGGTCTGTTGGTAGATCAAATATGAACGAGGTCTCTCCTTTTACTTCTTCTTCTTTTTCTCTTCTTTCATGGCCTAACGACCTCTTAAGGTCATGCCTGCCATTTCTGGCTTACTAGACTAATTGATACCGCATAGTTGGTTAGTCAATCCTCACTATGGGGGAACGGCCTGTCGCATCACCACCGGGCCGCCCCTCCTTTTACTATAATATCTGGATCTTTCACTATGAGATATCATAGTAGACAAAACTCAAAGGACTATCTCTTCAACAATGAATTTTAACCTTTGGGGATCAGGCTTTTCGACGAGGAATTCCCTTGGCAAATGAAACTAGGGCGAAGAGCTTCCTTTCGACTATGATATTTCTTGCTTTGCGAAGTCTGGACGAGGTATCTCCTTCGACTATAAAAAACTCCTGTCAAGCTAATATCCTTTGACTGCGAGGAATCATAGTAGACGAATCTTGTTTAACGATAAACTTTCTTCAATGACAAGTATGAACGTTTGTTCGATGAGGTATTTCCATTAAAAGCTCCCTTGATAGATGAAACTTGGATGGAGAGGCCTCTTTCCTAACGTGGTCTATTGGTAGATGAAGTTTTATCAAGGTACCTCCTTCGAATACGAGAACTCTTACCTAGATAAGGCCCTTTGACTGCGAAGACTTATAGTAGACGAAGCGGTCTCTTCAACGACAAGCTTGAACTTTTGGGTGGTAAAGCCTTTCGACGATTCTGAAGAGTCTTGGGTGAATAGGTCCCCTTTGACTACGAGGTCTTTGAGATTCGGCTCTTTGGCTGCAAGAGTTCTTATTAGACGAAGCTTCTTCGACGAAGTGGACGAAGATTGAACGAAGAATCCTCTACAACTGTGAAGTCTCTTATGCCCTAAACGAGCTCGTACAAGGAAAAAACCTTCTCATTTAGTTTTCCTCAGTATTTCGTTGTAACAATCCCTTAGTAGGCAGCTAATTTGTTATGCTCTAAAACTTTCATGTGACGCACGCCTTTTTATCACCCTTTTTGTCATTGGCTTGTGTCAGCACACAATCTTGCACCTCAAATCTTAACAGCGATGACGTGAAACAACAAACAATTGAACACCATCGATCTGTCAGTCGAATAACTCGGATAATGTGGCACGCGTCACAACGGGCGTCAATAAATAATAGAACAACTAATTTAAACAGTGGCGTTCACAATTGCGCCTCCGCCTGCGGGGGGAGAGCTTCCATTTTTTTAGTCGGCCTTCGTCTTCTGCCAATCCATTGGAAAAGCATTCAAATTCAACCCGAAGCCGGGTGACAAAATAACCGATTCGGATCGTTTGCTATCATTAAAATGATATTGTAAACCGGCGCCCTGGACCAGGAGACGCACCACAAAGGGCAACCTGATTTCTACGGCGCTCTGGCACGTGCGTAAAGTTCGTTGTAAAATTGGTTGTGCTGTAAAATAAATCCCTCCGAGCGCTTTGATCTTTTTCCCAGTTTTTTGTTTGCCCTCGCCCTATCTTATCACGCCGAGTCGTGAGTAAGGTGAGCATTGGAGTTTCGGTCTTTTGTTAGTCGAGTTACAGTTCTGCGCCTAGTTTGTTTTCATACATCGAACCAAAATCTAGGGAACAAATATTCATCAAACCGTCTATTGTTTCGGGTTTAAATCGGCACAACTTCCCAACAGTTCGTTGCATGCACAGGTTGTATTAAAACGTAGCAAATAAATTTAAATATAAATGAACGAGCGCACCGATTGCACGCACTATTTTCGCTTATTCGCATTCGCGTGTGGGCAGCAAATCGCGTGCCCCGGGCGGCCTAGACAAGAGGACGCATTATAAACGCATACGAATCGAAACTAATGCAGTCGCTGCACCCTTTCACTACACGGCGCCCCAAAACCCTGGTGAAAAACCGGGGAAAATGCCCGGCGTTCCTGCCGGTTGTTCGCCTTTCGCCTTTCGCTAGATCGGACGAAGACGCATTAATTAATTCTGTGTGCTCAATCATCAATCAGCTACCCAAAATAGTAATAAAAAAACACACACCACCCATCGCCACACACACACACACGAATAAGCATACATTTTTCATGCACGAGAAGAGCAGATGAGCTGATGATTAAAATTGAATAATGAGCTCTGGAAAGGCGAAGAAAACGAGACCGGTGTGTGTATGCAGAAACGATCGCAATTAACATTATGATGCTTTCGCTTGTGGGGTGTTTTTTCCGTTGAATGTGTTTTATTAGTTTAATGCAACTACCTGATTTGATTAACCAACTCAACCACAAACCGTAAATTTGGTGCGACAGTTTTAAAACATTTGACGAACCAATTTTGAATCCCCCTGTGAAGACGACCGTCCGGTAACACATCAATACTTACCCCGTTCACTGTGTACGTGGCGCCACCTTTGGGGCAAAAGATTTATTAGTCAGACACAAACTTTTATGGCACTCATTAAAGAAATCCTAACCCACGTTGCTACTGGGCTTTTTTTTTGTTGCTGATTTGAAAAAGAAGGGGTGTACAAAGGTGTCGTAAATCAACACCACGACAACCCAGGTTGGTGTGTTGTGTGCGAGACCTTGGGATGAGATTTTGATTACGGCTATTGATTTACGATGTGTACCGATATGACATGAAGTCACGGAGTAGCTTTACAATCATTAGACTGACTAATTCTAATCACGCCTCCATTTCGAGCATTAAGGGGGATGAGTTTATTGCTTGTTTTACCACTTTAAAACTACGATTATAGCAGTTATGGCTGAGCGTAAGCCGTTATTACAATGTTAGATACGCTTATTAGTGATTTTGTCTATCAAGAGACCAGTTGAAGGCTGTGCAGATATGCGTTTAGCATAGTTTATGTCGCTACAATAGCTTGTTCTAAAGTTATACTAATATGCCTAGTCATCTAAAGAAATTTGTTGTCTAAGCTCAGTTAAAAAATCGCAAAAGTTTCGAATGTTTAACGAAGTTTCTACCTCTGTCAAAGGTCTAATGTGATTTTTCCGCGCTGCGCATTGGAGTGTTTTTACGGGACCTCAACAATGGTTGACTGAAAAAGCAAGGTACCCTGAACCCCAATTGAAGACTCCGTAAGACATTATTTCTATCATAAATCTCCTAGATGTCTCTTGCTAGCTGCTCATTATGGTCTCTACAACTTAAACCTTGTTGATCTAGCCCTAGAATTAATGAAACTTCATTTGAGCATCATTTAATGACAGTAGAAGTAACTCTTGAACGCCAAGGAAAGCGAAAATGTTATAGTAAACATCGCTCCTTAACTGACCACATTTAATCTTTGGATTTGGAGGTTTGAGGTCACATTTGAGGTCTTTGAATATTAGCGTCAAAGTGACTGTTAATTACTGCCAACGAAAAGCGCCCAGTTGTATCTTTAAGTAGATCTTGGAGGTTCTATCCTACCTGATATCTCCTTAAAACCGGGACGTTTGAATAAGACATTTTATAGTAAATGAATAGGTGAAGCTGGTGTGCAAGTCTCATCTTGGCCGTTCCCTCATAGTGTGACGACTGACTATCCAACTATGCGGTAACAATAAGTCCAGTAAGCCGAAAATGGCAGGCATGACTTGAGAAGTCGTTAGGCTAAGAAAGAAGAAGATAGATGAAGATGCCTCTGATTATAGCATATTATAGTATCCGTGGAATAGCGTTATGGCATTGTTTAGTATTAGAATGGCAGTTTGGTATAGGAAGATCTGACTCCAAGGTAGATATATTTTATTCTTGACTCCTTGTCGTGGGACATGTCCGCCTGAACGAGAATGTCATATAAAGTATAGGAACAGTTTTATGGCAATAATATTTTAATAGTAGTATTATAGAAGATCAACCTCTAACTATAGCTCATTCTATTAGTTATGTTCTTCCTTTGTCAAAAGTAAATCATCAAAATCAACTAGAAAATGAACTACAGACAGATTAAGAACAATGTGCTAAGTGTGCCAAAATTAACACTCTATAATTGAACTAATCACCAGATAAAGTGATCAGTTCGCTAACAACCACTAAGCAAAGGCTAGACGAACCAGCAAACGATATTCTTCCCTTACACTGAGCTATCTTACACACCAGTTGAAGAAACTACAGGCACAAAACAGGGGCCAACCATCCTGTCCGTCTGGCGACCACAGCAATTGTGGATGCGGTTAGAACCGGGTGGCAAATAAAAGGATTTATCCCCTCGCCTTTTTATGGCATTTCATTTGTAGCTTAAGACAAACAAAGCTACATTTGCAAACGGGCGGCAATCGAACAAAACAAAGCCAACCAAATGCCTGACGGAAGCCGTCCGAATGCAGTTGGCATATGGTGTGAGCTCACCCTAACTACTGCTATAAAAAGAGTGAGTTGGTGGTTTTTGACTTTTTCTCTTGCGATTGCAACACTCCGCACTAATGCAAAATACAATAGCACAAAGCCCAAAACAAAAACACAAGAATCGAAAAACGTTTTCACCACCCAGGTGTAACTGCCAAGCCTATCTTCAGGGTTCTCTGCCGTACCGACCGGTTGTGCCGATGGCAGATGACAGAAAGAAAGTCGATCATAATCGGTTTCGGAATATCATCATTGTTTTGCTGCTCGACCAACTGTCTCCGTGTGGAGACGGTTCTGTTTTGCGGGTTTCCCCCCCCCCAAAACGCCGACGAGAACGCCATTGTGATGATCGGAAACTGCTGCTCCTGCAATAATGCACGTAATTGCATTTAATTAGCTACAACAGAAGCTCGAGGTTTCGAGTTGCGACGAATCGAAATGCACAATTACAACCAAAAAAAGCAAGTGGTATAAAAGTGCGTGCGTGATGCTAGTGTTTTTAATTGAATCCCTTATGGGATCGGCTTTTTAGTCACTTGTATTAAAGCAGGCATGTCAAACACGGTTTTAGCATAGAGTAAGGGACCTTTTTTGATGGAAAATTGCGATAAGTTCACTAATTTTATGGAGCTTATCGATCTCCAGAAGTTATCGATTGTGCTATAAAAAATCAATTTTATAGCATAAAACATCTGAATGTGACATTCGTCACATATGCGGCCCACAATGTATTCCTTATTGTGCTCAAACCCATCATCACACCTTCTTTATGTATGTTTTCTTTTCCTTGGTGCTCTTTGTAATGTACACAATAGCGATATCTCCCTACAGTACCATCAGGTCGTCCATTTAATAATCCCTAATAAAACTCTCCAGCAACGAAACCAACAACCTAGAGGGGATTCTGTTAAGGATGTGCAAACAGTAACGGTGTGGTTTAGAGCGACAAATTAAGCACCTTTTCAGGTATCTTCCAACCTCAAGACATTGGTCCTTCGAAGTGGCTACAGAAAAGGATCTTCCCTGCCGGCAGCTCAACAGCATCGATCATGTACGCAGCTGATAGATCACTTGATTCCAGAAGGCTGTCGCGCCTGCAAAAAACTCCCTCCTCCGGAAGGGTCTAGTACAATTGTCGACTGTCAGTGCATCGGATTCACATTACCAGCAATCGATACGCTGTAAACATCTGCAACGACACCGTGCTCAACAATAAAGTCAACCTTTCACTGCTTCCGTGAGTGGGGTGACGCTACACCAATTCGGTGCAATAAAATTAACACACAAACTGTACGAACAACAGCGCAAACAACAACCTAAACACACAAAACTCATCTATCATCAAATACCGATACCCCGACGCCGAAAGAGATAGAGAGACGATCGGGGAGTGATGGAGGGTAAAAACTACAAAATTCGAAAAGTTATAAAAGATGAAAGCAAAATTGTGTCGTAAATTAATAATCACACACACACACACAGCGGACCTCTCTTGGCTTTGTAAAAGCGGCATGAAAATGCGGTAGAATGGGCGCGAAATGGTGACCCGTCCCTTGGAAGGAGGCCGGTAAAGCGATGGCAGGGAAGGGATGAAGGGGATAACGGTGCGGGCCAAAAGTGGAAAGGTGGGAAGTAAGTTAAAGGCATGACTCTCCACTTTCGGCTGTGTGTGCCGTGTTCTCTAAGCGCGTGGCATAGAAGAAGTTTTTGGTCTATGGACAGTGGTCGGCAACCTAAATGGTTCACGATGTCTTTACATATTACCCATTAGTTTCGATTATTATTGCTACAACTAGCAATTGCAAAACTACATTTTTAGCGTATAATAAGCAATGCTCAAGACCAGTTCAAACACTCCAATAACCAGCATACAGAACCTTAGAATCTTTTGCGATTGTTCAACTAAATTAAGAACAACAAGATCCCTTGGAAGGCTAGGCCCATTGGTGGAACTCTAGAACACGCCGTTGTAGGGACATAACCTATAATAAACGTAAGTCCGCAGAACCTTCGGCAGATTTCTTGATAGACAAAGTTTCTTGGAACAAGAGATCGAATGGAAGCAGAGTTCCCTTGGTTGACGAGGCCCCTTGGTTCATGAGTCCCACTGAACGATGAGGTCTTCGAGTACACGAGGACTGGTTGTCGATGAGCCCCCCTAAATGACGAGGTCTCTTAACACTTTGACAGCCGATCACACGACTGTGATGTGATGAGGACAATATCTGTGGATGTCTGAACGTTCTGTTGAGGTTGTCCATTGAATTTTTTTGTATTATTCATTATTCAGGAATGAATTAAAAGGTACAAAACATTCCAATGTGCGTGTCATTGAACTAAGCAAAATGCCGGTTTCGAGCGAAGTACCCATCGTGCAAAGTGCGGTCTTTAAAATGTTAATAGACGAGACCCTCCACCTTCGATGACGAGGTCTCTTGAAAAACTAGATTTCTTGGTGGATTAGGCATTATAGGCTACGAGGATTATTGAAAAACGATCTCTAGGCCTCGTCTGCCTCCACCTTAGATGATGACGTTACTTGGTAGGCAAGTCACCATATACAACTATAACCCTTGAAGGATGAGACCCCTTGTTAACATTGAAGTTATTAAGATCCCCCGACTCTTTCCAAAACTGTCGATTTTTTTTTAGCTGCGTTCGGAATGAAGATGCTCAGAAAGATTTTGTTGTACGGTGATCTCACCATAGTGCAGCGTATTGGACTCGCCAAGCTCCGGTGCGCTGGTCATGTCATGAGAATGGCACCGGACGACCAAGCACATAAAGTGATGTTCAGTCGTCCAGATGGAGAAAGATAACCGGGATGACTAGACCAAGACTTGAAGAAGCGATTGTAGCGCCTGTCAAGTAGGTGAATAATTGGTACTTATTGAATTATAGTATATTAACAAATTAGGTATTATAAATTAGAGATCAAACTTCACTAAAAAGAAAGCCTAAATGTGATTTCATTGATGTAGTAGAAAATATTGGGTAGAGTATATTAGGAGTGATTGTGGTGCACCTTCTGTTTAGTTCAGCAAACAACTCTAGAACGAACGAAGATAAAGAGCTGTAGTTTGCTCACCCCTGCCTGGTAGTGAGTCGTAATGTGCCCCAAACATATATACCGGGCATGTCGTTTGTTCACGACGCTTGCTTCTTGCTCTTCCTATTCGGTAGGAAAAACGGCAATTTTAATCTTACCGTCGAGATGGGTTCCGTTCCGTTTTAAAAAAGTGACCGATTCATGCTTATTGTTCGCTGTTTCTATTACGTGCGCCTAGACACATCCTTCGGGCGCGTCTATACGTGTACTTTTTTTTTCCTTGTGCCTTGCTTCGCCTTCGTCCGCTTCTTCTTTTTTGGGCCGGGATTTGGTAACAGCGGGTCCGAAGCATACCTGTGAAGCGAACGAGCGAACCGCATACACCTCGGAACGGAGCATAAATCATTGAGGAACTGCTCGCAGCAGTAAAATTCCGCCTCGACATGCGTACGGTCCGGTCCCTTGGCTTTGGTGGTGGTCATGGTGGACGTTCGACCGTACCTCCGGATATCATTGATATCTTGTAATTGTCACCCATTCGGACCCGAACCGTGTCCCGGAATCGATAAATCACCATTTTCGATCGAACGGACGTACGTTTGCGGGTTTGCTGCTCAACTTCAATCAGCATTCTTCGCAGCGAACAGAATGGACCCTGGGGTTTTTGCGGTTTTTGGTTGGCAGGATTCGCGCGCCTTGTAATATTCATTCGGTGTCCTTTTTTTTTTGTGCTGTGGCCCGAAGTTGACAGCCGAGACCTGAGGCCGAGAACTGGTCCATCTGTTACGGACTGTTGGGGAGTTTGATCGTCTGCCGGGCAAGGATGTCTCCTGCACGGTTGGACGTGCATTACAAAACCAATCGAACCTCGTTCCAAACAGCGCCATCCAGCACAAATCAAACATGTGTTCACGTTTGGGGCGTGGGAGTTCCAGAGTATCCAGACGCAATCTGATAAATTTTACAAATCGTCACGTTTCCCAGCAGAGTGCGTTCTCTGCAAAGCTGTTGTGCGTGGTTTTCGGAACTAGAGGGAACGCAACAGTACATGCAGGTCAATTATATTTGCATGGATATGCTTGTGGTTGTGTGTGTGTGTAAAAGTAGTAAGACTAATCATGACTCTGACGTTATAATGATACCAAGTCCCTCAACCAGAGTTCCCGCGCATTGTTTCGTTCGGGCCAGAAATAGCTCCAGTCGCGTAGCTAGAGTCGCCGCTGGCAACTTCAACTCCAAAAAGTGCAACAATTCCAACAAACCGTTGGCACAAAGTACTACTTTAAATGAAGACTGCGTACGTCACTTGCGTCCTCCGTTGAGCGAAAAACCGATTCGCAACCTATAATCAGGCCCTGCTAATGACCGACGAACCGGAAACCGAACGCCGCCGTCGATGGACAGGGCTAGTGCCCGCTGTCCTAGCTTCCACCTTGACACGCCGTTGTCCGATTTATGGAAATGGACACAAAACCGTGGAGACATATCCAGCGGTCCAACCGGACAGCAAAAAAAGCCATGCCTTTGTCTCCGTAAGTATGTGCGATTATAGCTGACAGTTGGGGGTTGGGGCTTCTGTGTAGTCTCGGTTCTTGATGTTTGGTTTCAGTGTGTGAGCGTGATGCTCGAGGGAAATGGCTTCAACTTCAAGAACAGGTGAAGAAATCGTCAGGAAAAATGAGGCACAGCCTCAATGTCCAGGGAGCAATAATCGATACATCAACTGTTAAACATTAAACATCTGTTAGTATTCCTTGACTAG
Source organism: Anopheles maculatus (assembly GCA_002091835.1). Classification (NCBI taxonomy): domain Eukaryota; kingdom Metazoa; phylum Arthropoda; class Insecta; order Diptera; family Culicidae; genus Anopheles; species Anopheles maculatus. Next base: position 65,551 of record KZ062489.1, on the reverse strand, counting down.
GAGCATATTGTATCTTCAAACAATCGGATTGGACTTTATTGTTTAATCTACCTCAACTTTGCGATAAAGAGATATCACTTTTAATCGGCATTTATATCGTAAGATAATGTATAGTACACGATAGCGAATTATGGTTCATATGTCAAAGAATCTACCGTCCAAAAATCAACTCCTCTAGTCGAGTAATTAATGAAAACTACATCAATCGCTAGCGTTACCTCATTAAAGTAACGGCCCCTAGACTTCAGGGCCCCCAAACGCGACAATCCAGATACTTGATATCCGGATACTTTCGGGCATCGTTTTGGCAGTAATTGGAAGTAATCTTCGGATGACATTTCACACCATTGTTAGCGAAAATTATCGACACACTCGACAAAAAAGGGGTTAATATTTCAACAACAGAAGGAAGATTCTTACCTCATCAGTATCAGTTCCTTTACGACCGAGTACCCTTAGTTACGTTGAACTAGCTACCCAGGCAGTCTACAATTGTTTCTAGCTGTATCGCTAAGCAGGCAAATTAATTCCGAACAACCCTGACCTGACGGCACTGCTAAAAGCCCTGGTTGTGGGACATAACCTCGGGGGTTCCTTCTTTTTCCCCCGAACCTTTCCCCGGAAATCGATGCCAGTACCGGGTAATAGGGCGCAATGGGTGTTTTAACCCAAAGAAAGAAAAAAAAAACATGGACTCAGAAGATCATTTTACGTATAATTAAAGTAATAAATCTGTATCTCTTATTTTTGTGTCTATTTGGGCTTTTCTCGCCGCCGTTTTGTCGACCGCGCGGAAAAAGTCGTTGGTTATATGGAACCACACACACACACACACACACAAGGCACATCGATTGTCTTGCCGACTTCCGCTTTTCGGAGGTTTTGTTTAAAGTTTATTCGAGCGATCAGTTTTAGACCATATTGGATCACGGGTTTTTGGCAGGCTGCCCACAACTTCCCGGGTAAGTCTCCAGCCCTATGTCTTTGTGTTGTTACTTTTATTATATTTTCAGTTTCAGGGCTCACAGTCTTTCTCTCTCTCTCACTCTCGATTTGGTTCCGCGGTCTGGTTTCCGACGATAAATTTCAATATTTTACAAATTAAGATAATTACACCCAGGCGCATCCTCCCACCTCCATTTTTTTGGTGGTAAAAACCCATGGGACTCGGGAGGGCGTGTTTGCTCTGCCGGACATTGACAATACGTTTTTTTTTTGTTTTTGTTCAACCGATACAGTCTAAAGGTGGTGGAAAGCGAGAATGTGTATTGCAACCTGGGAAAAATGGGAAATAGAGAAATAGAGTTATACATGCGTCTGCCCACTGGACCATCTTCGGATCTTGACCGGAATTATGGATGCAAAAGCATGAGAGTTGGTAGGGGAAAAAAGGCAATACAAACTTGGAATGACGACTTTCGACAGAGCTTACGTAAATGTCAAAAGGACCTCATTCAAAACATGTCCATCATCTTCGATTTAAGCGAGCGTACCAGCTGGTAGAAGAATTCGTAAGCACTTGTAGCGTTCTCGTGGAACCATCCATTAGCACTACTTGTAGCTTCTGGTGCCGTGACCAGGATCCTACAGTTTGATTTGACACCCACACGTCTGTCAGATGTTGCAACTCTTTTCTCTAATGATAGACAATAGCCACCGAAAAGAAAAACCTAAATACGCAACTCCTATTGTCTGCCACATCATGCAGACAACCGAAAAACAAAACATCACACGCATCCCAGATGCTTGGTCGAATTTAGGGTTACAGTGAACGGTGCGCGTCCCTAAAACCTCCGTCCGTAAACTGGAGCACAGTGGCAGCCCTTTCGTTTTTTCCGATGATCCTATTAATTAGCTTTTAATTAGACTCATCTCTCTCTCTCTCTCGCTTACACACACGCTCTTTCTCTCCCGTGTGATGGTGTTTGATTACTAGGCATCATTATCTAGCAGGATGATGGAGGTCATCCTATCCGTGAGGTGTGCGACTTCGAACCGGGTGACACTTGAGGCGACGTTCGCCTGTGACATGGTGTAAACTGTTGCGTGGTGGTTAATGAAACTACCGGAACGGCCAATTTGCGCCTACTGGCGCAAGTTTTGTGTGGCAGAACAAACCGAGGACTTCCTGTCGGTAGCAAAGCCGCAGCAAGTACAAAATGTCATAAGTGAAGAGTAATAATAATATTTGTCCACAGTGACATCCGTTTGTTTTCGGCGGTGGATGCGGTTACGGTCGATTTTTATGGCTCATTTTCTGTTGTCTATGCGTTCAAATGGTTACTTACAAGCGAAGCGTGTCGCGTCTACCATGCGTGACAGCTGCGGTGGATGCCAATTTTTTATTTATTTGTTGTGAAAGTGTTTCACCTGAACGGTAAACAGTGCTCGCTGTGATTTATGTACCTACCGCAATGCCACCTGTAACAGAAGTTGCTATAAGCGGGTTGTAGCGAAAATCTTGTCCAAGAAATCCTGCCAAAGTTGGAAAACTTCACTTGACAAGCAGTACTTCACACATGACATATTGTTTTTTGTTTTTGTAGACCCTCTTGTGTTTGCGTAAAGATTGCAGTTAGATGCGACTCGTTAGGTATTCATTAAAATGTCATTAGCCAGAAGGTTTGGGGTTTAAAGAAATGCATTCCCCCTGACATACACTTTGCTGTGTTGTCTTTAGACGAGTGAACACTATGTTCCAGGTCGTTGAGTTTATGGCATGGAGCGACAGCGAAACCGCAACACTGAACCTCCATGTCCAAAACTGACAGTCTCCGTCGGAATATCTAGCGCCAAGGACTTCCCCCAAAACAAACAAAAAAAGATGTCAATCGAATCGTACTATATCAGGTCAGTAAGAGCATACTGTGCAGGCTATCTCCACAACTCCTGGATGGTTTCCCAACCGGCAATAAATTTCGCAACTGTTGGCCAAAACAACCAGCAATTTTACGACCGAACAATCAATTTTTCCTTTTCCACAAAAAGAAGAGCAAATCGGTGAACAAGCGTGCTGGATGTTTATGGTAATTTATGGTTCACTCCCATCCAGTATCCAGCCGGGAGCTTCCCTAGGAGTCCCGGACACTGCACAAGGTGCCAGGAACATCAAACAAAATATCAATGCACCGTAGGCCACGGTACAAATAGCTCCCGATCCTCGATGGTCTGATGTCGGCATTTGAATAAGAGCAATTTGCGCTGTGTCGCCCATTGTTGTGACAGTCGGCACAAGCTGCTCCATGGCCGTCTGATTGTTGTCCCTGTTGATTATCACTACCACCAGGACACGGATAGACACGCTCTCCGGGCTCCTGTTGATTGGCCAATCCCCCCCAGTACCCAGTCCTTCCGAAACCGATTTGATGGGCCAGAAAATGTGCCATTTAGGTGAATAGTGCATTCACGGCAGCATCAAACCAACTTCCTTCCTGGGTTGGTGTGCTGGCCACTACAATTACGGTGTCGTCGGTCCACAAAATCAACTCTCGGCAGCTGGGTTTGCCAACTCTACAATGCAGACAGCTTGCCTGCTAGTCGCCTAGCTGATGATTGAGTAGCTAACCGGACGGAAGATAACTGCAATTCGATGGGGTTTTTTTTTTTTTGGAGCAATTGACGGGATGAATGCAACCCGAAAGTGGATCGGTTATTACGCGGTTTTTTCCTCCACTATTTTGTCCCCATTTAATACTCGTCTAAAAGTGAAACACTTGAATTATGAGAGCTTTTTTTGTGTCTGCTCTTTCGCTGTCTCGCTCTATCTGGCAATCGATCGGTTCGTTTCTTCTAGCAATTCTAGTCATACGGTTCGGGTTTTTGCAGTGCACTGTTATTGTAGCGAACAGGCCATGATTGTAGCTCATCACAGACAATGACAATGACCATTGGCTTAGGTATAGTATCAACTGTCAGTTCGCTCCTTTATGGGCTACTGTTTGGCGGTGTATGCATAATTTATTGGCTAGCGAATTCGATGGTATTCGGTCTGCTTTTTTTGTCCGGAACATGCAAGGACAGTTGAGTTGCATTATTACTGTTTGCGTATCTGTGTTTTTTTTGTTATCTCGGTAGTAGAAGTAAGCTCAGTAAATTTTTTATGGCACATGTTTATAAATGATAGGTGTCCATTCTCATGGTTTTTAGTAATCGTTTTTCGGTCCTTTATTGTGAATGTTAAGACCTTGTTTATGTATGCAAGTAACGTCTGTAAAGTCACTTCTTATTTGCATTGTTATTGCTTCTGATATATGTTTGCTATAAAAATAATTTTACTGCTTTACGGTTAAGTTTATGAAACGGTAGCTGTTTTTGGCTATAAAATTAATGAAGGCTTTACCCAACAAACGAGTCGAGCAGCTTCCGTACTTTATCTGAGCCTTTTCGTAATCATTTGTACGAATTTGCATAGTTTAGAAGCTGTTTGGTACAAAAGTTTCAAGTAAACATAGTTTTAACAGCTTGAACGAAGCTTACTCGTAAACAAACATACGATTAATGCAATTTATTTGTGTTTTGTTGTGAAAAACAATGCTTTAGGCGCAGGTGTTGTGTAGAACGATCAGTAGCAGTTATAGTAGTTCAATCCGTCCTAAAATGTCTATAACTTGTTCGGGCCACGCTCCTTTTGACCTCGAATAATCGACTTATTGAAGCCTCGCACTACAGTAAACTTGTTCTTTGGGTCCTTGTTTAGTATCGTCACTCGAAAGGGTGAGGTCCTTGCCTAGGCTACAATTAATTCTTACGAGATTACTCTTGTAGAAGATGCTATAATGCCTTTGCTATCTCTAGCTGATCTTTATAGTAGCTACTAATTAGAAGCATCGCAGTAATTCTTGTGTACAAATCATCCAAAACTTTATTTATACAATGTAAAGAGCTTACCTATACGTACAAGTTCACCGTTCGCTTCCGGTAATTCCAGTAATTCGTATTACCAGGATCGCGATGTCCTCACCCATAATGCTGTGTGCGTTCCAGCGATATAAAGCAATGGAATTAACGTTCACGAAACACCACAGCAACAGGCATTCGCCCTGCCAGTGGATTACACCCATCCACAACATAATCCAGTCAAATTATCGGATTATCGGATCTCCTCAACAAGCGAAATAATCGTCACCGGATCGGTACCGGCCGAAGCGTGTACTGCCGTCCAACGCAGCGATGAATGATGATCGCTTTTCCCACCGGAGGTTTTCCCAACTGCAGCGCAAATAAACCCCCGTCGAGTACACATTTATTATCCTGTCATTTGTCATATTCGGTTTCGGGGTTTCGGGCGACAACGGTGACAACTGACGTACGGGAAACTGCACAAACAGACACTCGCATCCCCTATTGCCGTTGCACCAGTTACTTCCGACCCCGTCGGAAAATCGGACAACGAAGCTCGGTGGTTGGTGAGTTTGAAAAATAAAAGTACAGGATATAAAATCGTGGGAATGGTCCTGTGACCTAGCAGCATCACACAGTAACGCCTTTCTCGCCACGACTCAACACCCAACCGTATTTTGGGGACGTTGTGTACAGAGCGAAGAAGAAACGTCGTTTGTTTTTTTAAGCTTTGCGGAGTGAACTTCAAACTCACATCCTTGTCGATGGCATTGTTTTACATCGTGTTGACCGTTAAGGGCCATTTTCTTTTAAACCACAAAACAGCACAACATGGTGTTTAGTGCTGGAAAGCATGTGCAGGCTATGATTATGATGACGAACGCCAAGCGCCGGACCAAACCCGGAACTATCACCCGGCTTCGATCGCTTCCACTCGCACGCCCACTTTCCAAACGCCAACGTTGGACAAAAGTGCGGACATCCTTTTGCAGCATGGTAATATGTGATGATGACTTTTACAAACTCCCCGCTACTGCCATTAGGTAAGGATAGGATTGTTTAATGTGCCTCTAATAATGTTTTATTTCAAAAATGTCTAATTTTCTTTCTAGCTCTGTTTGCGGTCGAACGAGTAGGCACGCGCTTCAACGGACTTTGAGGGAAAATGTGTTTTGAGCTGTAAATGCCTGCCCAAAACTCGGTCCTTGTGAGTTTCTAGGGGCGGGAAACGGTAACAATATACCTTAGGGTAGAGAGAGAGAAAACAGATGAAGAATTACAACAACAAAAAAACATGAGGCACAAGAAAAACTAGCATCATCCTGATACGGGAAAAGGGTCCTCCAGGGTCCTGTCAGCCATTGTTGTGAAATAGGGAAACAGTGTTTAAAATGGTCCTATTTGACGCTAATCATCAAATGATCAGAGCTAATCATCGCAGATTTATTTAGATTAGTATGATAATAGATTTTGCAACCCAGAGATCTAATAGAGCAAAGTGTAAATGTCTTTATGGCAGAAAGAATCTAGTAATTCATTAGCTGAGAAGTCGTGAGAGATAGACTGGAGCTCCAAAAGTATTGCAGTTTGGAGTATTGCAATATAATTTAGTAAAGAGTCCTGGAGAGGTACTCTACTGAAGTCACTTGTTTTCAATATCAAGTTGGATTTTCCCACTTGAAGCTGGACTGAACTTGCTAACAAGCGTCAAGAATTTCTTGGAGTTTATTGAGATATTTCGGCTATTACTCTTTACGAGACTCACCACGCTCCGGTGGGCTGATCATGTCATGAGAATGGCACCGGTCGACTCAGTCAGTAAAGTCTTTTTAAGCTTTCCACATGAACATAAGAGGCGTGCTAGGCACAAATTGAGAGGGTGTTCGACCGTGAGCGGTATCGAGAATTGTTGCAGCAGGCCAAATCCGCGAAGTGGTTGTAGCGTCTAATAAGTAAGTTAATAAGATATCTTTAGGACCCAGCAACTTAAAATAGCTCTGTTCTTCAATCAAGTACTCTGGGTCTTTCTATATCCCAGATTCAATTGTCCAATTAATTTACATTCTAGCATGATGTATTGGAAGTATAACAAGTATGGTGTGGGATAAATTATCTTGATGTCTTTGTCATAATGCTGCAGTTGTTCAAGTTGTGAAATGTTGTTCGATAACATAATCCAGATTTTTGAGAATATTTACACACAGATACCTGGACATCTGATAGTGCCATTTGAAATTCATCGAGGCTTTGTCCGTATATATCGAGCTCAATATGCGATATCCTCTGACATAATTCAGAGTAGTATCCTCGCCCTTTTGTACATTGAGTGTATTTTTTGGAGAATTAATGTTCAAAGACTTGAGGTCCTATTTCCCTATATCTTAGTATCAATTTGGCATCCAAGAGTTCAAACTCGTCAAAATTTCTTCCATCGCGCCTCTCCCATCAAGTTCTTCTTCAACTCAGCTCAGCCTCCGCAAATATTTATACACCACTGCTCGTAGCTCTTTATTTGTCCGACCTCAGTGCCCACCGTAACTAGGTGTTAGGGGACCAGAAGCGACATACCGACGTTCCCACCATCGTAATCTGGAACCGGGCCTCCCGAAAACCCGATCCCCAATTCCGTTCGGGGTCCGCTTAATAGTGCGGCGGCATAATAGATGGCCGGCGCCTCCAACGCGTAGCGGTCTCATCAAATTGGGAATAAAACGGGGGCAGGCATTGCTGGCAGTCAGGCGCCACCAGTATGATTCGGCGGATACCCCCCCCCCCCCCCCCCCCCCCCCCCCTCCCCCCTCCAAAAGCCCTCTCTTTTTTTCACGCTCGCCCGCCATGTGAGTAACACCGCCATCGCTGAACTTCGAAGTGGTCACAGGATCCCACGCAATTAATATTTACGCAGCAAAACGGGGCGAAGGCGTTAGGGTGGAGGGTTTTTCTTTTTGTTGGGCAGCGGCAACCAAGTTTTCGTCGCGTCACTGCCACGAACCTTCGGGGTTTCCCTGCGCGTTCGTCCAAACGTTTGTTTTGCGTTCTCTTTGAGGTTCAACGCTTTTCCTGAGGTGGGTAAATTATTCTGTGCCGCTGCTCACGTTCTGATCTGCCTAACGATCGGGCTTCAGCGGGTCTCTAGCGAAGTGGACGCCGAATGGGAACACGCTCCAAATTGTAGAGAGCCGTCCATGGGGGCACCGAGCAGACGACGCCACGCCGAGGCTAGGGAAACTAGGGTGTCCAGTGCTCCGAGTGCTCTGCCCAACGCGCCAAAGAACTCTAATTTTCACTCATCAACATTTTCTCAATTTCACCCGACGCCGCCAACTGCCAAAAAATGGAAGGAGAAAAACACACACACACACCGGCAGTCTTGAAGATCTCCCAATCGTTGCATATTTTCCCAAAATTATTATTATTGTTAGTTTTGTAGGTTCACGGTTAAGCCTAGATCGTCTGCCCTAGTGGAGTCGTTGGATCGTTTCGGACCCATAGTATGCCCGACACTGACCGAAACGGTGATTTGCGTTTTGCGATCGATTTGGTTCGATTCTTTCACTCGCCCAGAAGCCGCGGCCCTACGAATGGCGCGATGATGAGGTTGGAGACTTTCATCCGGCGGCTCCCGAAGGCATTCATTATGGCCGTGTACCGGAGCCAGGCTTAAGCACAGTCCCTGCGTCTTCTTGGTCCTATTGACGGTTCTATCGTGCACAAAACTTCCCAATTCCAGCCCGTACTGTTGAGCATCGACGAAAGCATTTTTTTCTTGGTCGCGCCACCAGATTACTGTCGAATCATTCACCCGTTCACCTGCGTTGGTACGGGAAGGTTCCGAACGGTTTGTCTCTAACTGGATCGTAGGCAAGTAGTGGGTACCACAACCAACAGCAGCAAAAGAAAAAAACAGCCCCAAAATTCGTATAGAAAATTCTAATTCGTCCAAATTGGTCCTAAAAACTGCCACAAATATATGTGTCCTGTCGGTTAAGATGTGTAACCGATCTTCACTCCTCCACCACCGGGATTTCCAAAGGTTCCCGCACACGAAAAGAAGACAAAGAAAGCAGGTATCTATCGATCGATGATTGAGCACCCCGAATCGATTATCGAACAGTCGGAAGAACGAACACAAAAAAAAAACTCCCATTAATGATGACCCATGGCTAATGGCTTTAGGTAGGGTTTATTTTCGTTGGAGTTGGTTGTTTTCGGTGTTTGCTTTCGTTCATGAATATGCAGGCTACTAATATATTTGTAGGCAAGCACAACACACCGTACACTCACACCGCGCCATCCCTAGTTCTTGTGTCCCGCAACTAGTCCCGCAAGGATGTTGGAAACCGGAACATTCCAAGGATTGGTTGCTCGCTTAATAGAGGTAGAGATAAACATTGTTATACTGGCGCCTTTGCCAGGCCCAATCCCAGGCAAATCGTAATAATCATCCCTGATGTCATGGACTCATGGACAGCAAACGCAAATTAGCGAAATTCGAGCCCCAAAATTGTGCAACCCCGTTAGGAACAAAAAGCTGCGGGAGCACCAACCTTCATTTGTTGCATTTAATTTGTTTCATCTCACTGAATCGCTACTAATGTTGTAAAACGCTGCGAATGCTTGGTCCCAAAAGCCCGGCTTGACATTACAGCGTCGACGAAATGTCATTCGAAAACAGGCGACACAGGCGCAGCAATGCAAAACAACAAAAAAAAACAAACACACCGCACCGGAAAAAGGAGGAGGGGCTTAATTTGTTTCTTTTCGTAGCTGCGGTGTGTGTGTGTGTGTGTGCGCGCGCGGAAAAATAGGAAAAACATGATAGGGGAGGACGAGTGAGCGAAAAGCGTTACACAATAAGCATCGCTTGTTTTGTTTTTCCCCAATTTTATTGCCGTTGTAAATTTTAATCGTCTGTTTATGTTTTTTGGAGTTAAAATTTGTTACACGAAATAGGAAAAGCAAAAGTCATAGAAAACGTGTTGTTTCAAAGAATTGGTGATAAGAAAAAGAAAGCTCTTCTAGCGACTAAAAACAATGGTACCAAAATGGCCGAATGGAATCGTTTTTTTTATATACTTTACTTGCAAAATTTGTCTTATTACTATGTCGTATTGTTGTGTTGTAATAACTATTACGTAAAGTTATTATACTGATCTTCAATCTCTCTATAAAGATTGCTGATGCGTAGGAAATGGAAGAGTCTGTTCTGATACTGTTGGTCGGGTGATGGAACTCTAGTCAAGATGATTGCGTCCAGTTGGCAGTCGATGATGTCGATGATGATGTTCACTGAAACCGCATAAAGATGGGCTACATTTGCTAGAGAAAAGAGAGGTCTAGGATGTGCCAGGTGGTGTCCAAGTTTTGAGCGACTATTACCCAGAACCCAACAGAAAACTATCGCAGGTGATGCAGGCATGTCTCCAAGTAGTGAGGGGTAGACTTAGAGGTGAGTTTGATGGCACAGTTGACAATGTTGGAATGGATCCCGAAACGAACAGCAAACAACGCGACACCGTCCGTGACACAGAGCGTTAAATGTTGTTTAGTATGCTTCACGATAAGCAACTGGTATAGCAACTACAGATAGAAAGTAAGAAGCTGTCATTTCACATCTAAAATGTGTCCAGGCACCAGCGTGTCATTGTTGCAGCAAGTATGTGCGGTTCTGTTTAGTTTCATATGACATCAACACAGCGTGAAATATCTCAAAGCACCCGCGCGACGACCTCAATAGTGATGCTACAGCGCGTGAAGCAACCACACCGTTTATTGGCGTTGAGTCGTAAAGCTATCTACAAACAACCCGCAATGACAAATGGCTACTCTTCACGACTCATCGCACGGTCTTTTGCACTCTCTCTCTCTCTCTCTCTCTCTCTTTCTCTGCGTCTAATGGTGGAGAACCTTCTTTGCCGTGAGTTATGACACATGTCAAATTTAATGTGAAACCCCGAACGTCGTTTCGGCCGCAGTGGCAACGGTCTGCATGTCGTTAGTAAGATTGTTGTGCTCCAGTCTTTAACCGCGCGGTAAACATAAAACCAAATTGCGAAATCACCCGTTTTACGACGCCCAACGTTGACGACGGCCGGGTCGCCGGGTCGGGTTTCGGCCGCAGTGGCAACGGTCTGCATGTCGTTAGTAAGATTGTTGTGCTCCAGTCTTTAACCGCGCGGTAAACATAAAACCAAATTGCGAAATCACCCGTTTTACGACGCCCAACGTTGACGACGGCCGGGTCGCCGGGTCGGCTGGAGAAAGACATCACAAAAACCGACCGTCACTGCAAGCACGTGTACGCAACCGGCCTCCCAGATGCGTTGCTCCGCTCGCCGACTGACCGGGGCAAGGGTAAGAAACCCTTGGTACGAAGTCACGCTGTGAGCTGTTGTAGGCCAGTACGCCGCCATTTACGGGCCGGCCCCCTTTGCACAGCCCCCTGATTAGACTCCCGCGGTCTCGCCTGGGAGTCCTCTTAGCAGTCCTCCATTCAACCCGTAATTGCTGGAACTGGGCGCACGTTCCTGCCGGAAGCACCCATCTTGTCACCGGTGCGCAAAAAGATCCGTTTGAAAAAAGGGGCATGTAAAGATTGCGGACCGATAGCTTCGCCGGGAGGTCTTCCAACACTGGGCACACTTCCGCCGTTGGCCAAATCTGTAACCTGGCGCGCTGCAAAAGTGGGCAAATCCTTTCAGAAATTCAGAGGGTTTCGGGACTTGCTGCGCTAATTTTTTTTTTTCTGTCTGTGTTCGATATCGTTCATCTGGCAGGTTTCGATGTAACGGTTTTTTTGAGGGCACCCAACGATCCTCAGCAACTTCACGCAGAATTTTGCAAATCTTCGCCTAAAAATAGACTTGTAAAACGTTATCTTTAGAACAGTCGTTTTAGTGGTCTATTATCACCAAACAACACATCCTTTTTGCTGTTTGGGCGTTAGTTGGGCGAACCACACCAAACGGAAAGACCCGAAAGGACCTATTAGTACCAACGCCGCAAAGGATAAGATATTGAGCGTCTTTTTGTTGGTCCATTTTTCGGTCTAATGTTCTCGAGCGATAAATCAGTCTGGAGCTGTAAGACGACCCAATTTTCTTGTCCGTGCACGATGACAGATGAACTCGCAGGACGCTGGCGCCACTTTGAACCTGACCACACGCTGCCTAACGCAAGAGGCCAGTCCCCGATACCGAACCGATACATTATGGATGGGTACCAGGCACATGGGCACACCGTACCGATCGGGGACGAACCAATTCCAACCGGCTTGGCTTCAAACGATCTGAACAAATTTTTAATTGACCGGAACTAAAATAATCCTCCAAGCAAAAGGGATCGCAAAAACAGCACCCGACCTAGACGAAGAACGACACCGACACAAAATGGAGCACCGGAAAAAAGGGTCTGTCGGAGCAGGCAAAGGATCTGCGTCCGAATGCGGCGGCCCGAAAAAAGGTCAAAACCTTCCGGGGGTGAATGATTTATTCGGGATGTTCTGGGCTATTGTTGAGGCGGACGATCTTTGCTCGCGTGGTGATTGGGCCTGTGAATCGCGACAGCTTCGAGCGTAGGCGAGAACGGCCGTTGTTCTTGTCGCCTGGGCAGGTGCTAACGCAAACCATCGGCTCGGATAACACCAAGCTTCGGTTTTTAGGGCTATTCAAATTTTTTCGTACATTGGCAAGTGCTTCACGATAAGCAACTGGTATAGCAACTACAGATAGAAAGTAAGAAGCTGTCATTTCACATCTAAAATGTGTCCAGGCACCAGCGTGTCATTGTTGCAGCAAGTATATGCGGTTCTGTTTAGTTTCATATGACATCAACACAGCGTGAAATATCTCAAAGCACCCGCGCGACGACCTCAATAGTGATGCTACAGCGCGTGAAGCAACCACACCGTTTATTGGCGTTGAGTCGTAAAGCTATCTACAAACAACCCGCAATGACAAATGGCTACTCTTCACGACTCATCGCACGGTCTTTTGCACTCTCTCTCTCTCTCTCTCTCTCTCTTTCTCTGCGTCTAATGGTGGAGAACCTTCTTTGCCGTGAGTTATGACACATGTCAAATTTAATGTGAAACCCCGAACGTCGTTTCGGCCGCAGTGGCAACGGTCTGCATGTCGTTAGTAAGATTGTTGTGCTCCAGTCTTTAACCGCGCGGTAAACATAAAACCAAATTGCGAAATCACCCGTTTTACGACGCCCAACGTTGACGACGGCCGGGTCGCCGGGTCGGCTGGAGAAAGACATCACAAAAACCGACCGTCACTGCAAGCACGTGTACGCAACCGGCCTCCCAGATGCGTTGCTCCGCTCGCCGACTGACCGGGGCAAGGGTAAGAAACCCTTGGTACGAAGTCACGCTGTGAGCTGTTGTAGGCCAGTACGCCGCCATTTACGGGCCGGCCCCCTTTGCACAGCCCCCTGATTAGACTCCCGCGGTCTCGCCTGGGAGTCCTCTTAGCAGTCCTCCATTCAACCCGTAATTGCTGGAACTGGGCGCACGTTCCTGCCGGAAGCACCCATCTTGTCACCGGTGCGCAAAAAGATCCGTTTGAAAAAAGGGGCATGTAAAGATTGCGGACCGATAGCTTCGCCGGGAGGTCTTCCAACACAGGGCACACTTCCACCGTTGGCCAAGTCTGTAACCTGGCGCGCTGCAAAAGTGGGCAAATCCTTTCAGAAATTCAGAGGGTTTCGGGACTTGCTGCGCTAATTTTTTTGCTGTCTTTGTTCGATATCGTTCATCTGGCAGGTTTCGATGTAACGGTTTTTTTGAGGGCACCCAACGATCCTCAGCAACTTCACGCAGAATTTTGAAAATCTTCGCCTAAAAATAGACTTGTAAAACGTTATCTTTAGAACAGTCGTTTTAGTGGTCTATTATCACCAAACAACACATCCTTTTTGCTGTTTGGGCGTTAGTTGGGCGAACCACACCAAACGGAAAGACCCGAAAGGACCTATTAGTACAAACGCCGCAAAGGATAAGATATTCAGCGTCTTTTTGTTGGTCCATTTTTCGGTCTAATGTTCTCGAGCGATAAATCAGTCTGGAGCTGTAAGACGACCCAATTTTCTTGTCCGTGCACGATGACAGATGAACTCGCAGGACGCTGGCGCCACTTTGAACCTGACCACACGCTGCCTAACGTAAGAGGCCGGTCCCCGATACCGAACCGATACATTATGGATGGGTACCAGGCACAGGGGCACACCGTACCGACCGGGGACGAACCAATTCCAACCGGCTTGGCTTCAAACGATCTGAACAAATTTTTAATTGACCGGAACTAAAATAATCCTCCAAGCAAAAGGGATCGCAAAAACAGCACCCGACCTAGACGAAGAACGACACCGACACAAAATGGAGCACCGGAAAAAAGGGTCTGTCGGAGCAGGCAAAGGATCTGCGTCCGAATGCGGCGGCCCGAAAAAAGGTCAAAACCTTCCGGGGGTGAATGATTTATTCGGGATGTTCTGGGCTATTGTTGAGGCGGACGATCTTTGCTCGCGTGGTGATTGGGCCTGTGAATCGCGACAGCTTCGAGCGTAGGCGAGAACGGCCGTTGTTCTTGTCGCCTGGGCAGGTGCTAACGCAAACCATCGGCTCGGATAACACCAAGCTTCGGTTTTTAGGGCTATTCAAATTTTTTCGTACATTGGCAAGACATCGACGGTTTGCCGAACGTCAGTACGTCAGTACGGATATTGTGTAAAACTCAGACAAAAGATTACCTTGGTTGCCTTAAGTTGTCAAGTATGCAGTACAATTGACATGCGTTTCCGGAGTTTCTTTACGGATACTTCCGTTCAGGTAAGGAAATCTTCTTTCCTACAAGCAGAATGTCTTTATTGTAGCTCTTTGAAGCTTGTTCAACTCTAGAATTGCATAGCTACCAATTCTTGATTGTTACAAAACTAGGTCGCAACAGGACCTTCAAGATAGCGCCTGAAGTTAAGCAATCGCTTACCATTCTAATAGAATATTTAGACTCAGATAAGCCTACCTCAGCTTCCAAGATTTTTTTATTACGCCTAAAATTAGGCAACAACGTATCGTTTCAGCAGATCTTTGTTATCGCCATAAAATCACTGACGTGTCCAGTGTGTGGAGTCAATAAAAATTACAACTAAGTCAGTCCCATTAAAAACATCCACAACTGACATTTCCCAATTTCGTCCAATTGTTTTCGTGACTTTCCGTACAAATAATGTTTATTCATTGGTTGTGCTACTCGCTTCACTAGCTTGGCAAATGCTTTCTGATCGCCTGTAGCACCCTCCGGTGGGCGTCGTTCACCGGCACACTCAACCAATTTGTCAGGCAAGGCAGCCTGGAATCACGGCATCCCCGATGTAGAACCCCTCTACCTACAATCGGCAGCGAATCGGATCGCACACAACTGTGTATCGATAAGTATCGAAACATTCATTCAACAATAAAAACCCTCGGTGAATACGGCGTCCTTCACGGGCACGGCTCATCTTACCTTCCGCCCGCGTTGTACGCCACGAACGTCACCATGGCCCATGAATATAATTTAGTCCTATGGCTCCGACTGTGTGTGTGTGTGTGTCGGATCCGCCTTCGGTTACCGCCCTCCAACTCCACCCAATGCTCCGGTATACGGAAACGGGCCCATTTGCGCCCTTCTTCTTGAAGATCCTCACCTTTTCGGGGTGTGTGTGTTTTTTTGTTGTTGTTGTGCTCCTAAAACCAGTGCAGCTTTACTCCGGGTCTATTATATGCGTTTTGCCTCCTTTCGGTCCTTTCGGATCTGCCGGCCTCTGCTGTACAAATGCATACTATTATGGACATTGCTCTAGCAGGACCTAGGCGCGCGCGAGCGCGTTTCCTCCTACTTCTGGTCAGGGATCAGGGACGCCTCGGCGATATGGCGCACCGGCTCGCGTTGATCCTTTAGCGAATTGGGCAACGGACGCAGTACGATGCAGCCGTCCGGGTAATGTAGCCCTCAGGGCGGCATTTTTCATTTCACATTAATAGTTTTTACTTTACTCTTATTTTCGGTCCAGGTTTTCCCCGGCCTATTTCATTCATTCGCACCCAAGCTTCCCGCTCTTTTTTTTTTTTGGTTGGGTGTGCTTTATTAATAGACTTCCGACCGAAAAGCGAAGCAGAAGCGGACGAACGAAAGAAAAAAAGACTGTATTTCTACAGAATACGTTGGCACGGAGCCGGTACACGGTACGGAACGGTGCGCCAAACCAGAAATACATTATCACATCTGTCACTTAATTATATGGTTTCACGCATTGCAGCCGCTACTCTCGGCATTAACGGCTTGACGGAGCCTGGGCGCTCCTATGAATGGGTGCCTCCTAGTTAGGCTAGCTGTCGGTAGACACACACACACAAACATACACACGCCTGTGTGCAAAGACACATCAAGCTGACGTATTAACACTGTTTTCCTCTCATTAGGAAGATCTAGTTTAAGTCTTGATTCCCAAAACTCTATAAAATATTCAAAAGGACTCTGCTTCTTAATCGCAATCCTTTTTCGCTAGCGCAACACTTCAAATCTTATACGAAACCCCTAAAGTTAGGCAACGCAACACAGCATTCCCTCGTTTCGGGCACATTTCACTGTCACCGAGCTTGTCATCGTTTGCCGGTAGTAGTAACGTTTGACAGATCGTTTCACCATTGTTTACCGATTGATTGATTTGGAGTCGCGAAACAGATGGGTGTGCATGCGCTACCTGGCGTTTCTTTTCCTTTTTTGTTCGCTTTTCTTTTAGAAAACATTTTGTGAATGTAGGTTTTTTGTTGTTGCTTCTTTTGGTGCCTGACAGCAAATTGCGATCGATAGTGATCGTTGACTGACTAATTATGGTGCGTTAGACGCTCCGTAAGCCCTCAATCACGGCTTCCTTTTTTTGGGACTTGAGGGCAGACTTTGGTTTTAGAAATTGTGTTTATTCTTCTGTATTGATTTGATACTTTGATTTGTTAGGACTGTGGTTAAAGTATATCCTTTATTTTTTCTTTTTCTTTGGCTCTAAAACCTCAAGAGATATTGGCCTATCATTACTAGCGCCCTTGACTTAGTTTTTTTTTCCAGATCTTGATGAAGTCTTTCCAACTACGAGTATAATCAAATCCAGGAAGTCAGCAATGGCTGTCCAAGTTCTTTCGAAGTTCTAGAGCCCAAAGTAGAAGAAGATGATCTATAAAGTCTAACAAAGCTAAAATTTTTTGCAACATAATTCTCAATTCTTATTGTACCTCAGGAAGTCTCTGCAAAGTAACTCAGTGTGCATTATAACCAAATTAAACATTGGTAAAAGTGGCAATACGACCACAGTTACTCATTTGCTCGTCATTTGCAGCAATAAACACACACTTCTACCCACCTCAACCATTTGCAGCGAAACAGGACCCTCTATGCACCGGAAGCGTGCTTTACAAAAGGGTGCGTTTACCTATTGCGCTTTATGTGACTACGGTACGATCGCAACCAAAGTGTTGCTGCAAGAAGCCCTTCGGGTGGATTTATTTTATCGTTTCATCTGTGCTAAATAGAAGAAGCAGAAATAACAAATCCAGTGTGTCTTCGTTGATCGGTTTTCCTCTTTTCCCTACTGTTTCGGTGAAACTCAGGCCGAAATTGAAATAAAATAAAAAGAAAACACACCAAAGGGTGCTGCCATTGTGTTCTAGGCATCTCCCGCAGTAGCCCGACCAACTACTACCGGCACAATAGTCCGTAGCGTACGCGCGACACACATTCGGCTGGGCAAGGGCGTGTCCTTTTTTTCGGTCCTTGGGTGACAAATCGACTCGATGCCGCTAAGTTATGTCCCGGGTTTTTCGTCTACCCCCATCCGTTTCATCACCCTGTCCCGGTGGCACACACCCGAACCCGGCAGCCTTGTGATGATCGGGCACAATGGGTATAATTATATACAATTTTTATTTTTAATGTATGCAATGCCTCTCTATTAATTACATGTCCTATATTAATAATCATAGAGTGCTAGCATATTGAAAACGGCACACAGCAATAGGAAGCAACCGGGCAGGCTCGCAAGAACGTTGCGCTCCATCCTGCCGAGAATATGTCACCTAGTAGTAGCCATTGGGTGAAAGTTTTTCCACTAGTTCTGGTCGGAGGATGTGTCAGGGCCTGCTAGTCGGTAGGGTGCTAGTCAAAACGGGACCTCAAATCGATACGGTAAGGTGTGCTGCTGGTGGCCTTGACTTTAAAAAAGAGCAATACCAATGCTCGTGCTTCCCGGGAGGTGTTCTAGGAAAATGGAAGATTGAATATTTAATACTTTTCAAGTAGAAATCTGAATTATTTAGTTATTGTATGTATCCCGACCATGCTGGGGGACTCATCAACTCCATCTCAATTTGGGCCTATCACGACACCTCTGTCGCCCTAATATGACTTTACTTGCAGGGTCGTCCGGTACCATTCCCATGACATGACCAGCCCACCTGAGCCTGGCGAGTCCAATTCACTGCACGATGGTGAGATCATCTTCCACAATTACGGAGTCAAAAATCCTTCTGACCATCCTCTTTTCGAACACGACCCAGCGGAGTTCATCCACTTTTGACAGAGTCCATGTTTCAGTGGCGTATGTGAGCACTAGGATTTCTATATGTCCTAGGTTCGTCCGTCGTGACGGATATTTTAATGGAGAAGTTTCCTAAGGTTGTAATATGATTTCGTCTCATTAATTTCCAATCCAAGTTTTTAGCTTCTGTTTAATAATATGTCATCAGCGTATACCAGGCGCAGGATAGACTAATAGTCCTCCACGAGTTTCGAAAGGGCCTCTCTAGTGATAAAATGAAGAGAATACAGGAAACCCCATCTCCCTGGGGCAGGCCCAGGTTTTTTAAAGTCCTGAGATTTAACTTGAAAAAAATATATACATCAACTACTATGGAAAAATTGAAACAAAACATACAGCTTGATATTATTATAAACTTATCAAATTCATTATAATTTCATAATTGCATTATAAGCTGGAGTTTAGAGACGAATTTCTTATTAGGTCCCGGTGCTAAAATATCCCACTGTGCACCGAGAGCGAGCGTCTGCTCGAATTTTTAAAGCCGGTGAGACGACTGCTCGAACCCGATCTGACAGTTGGTGAGAGCGTGAGCGAGCACAGCTGTCAAACGTCAAAGCTCTTGCCTTCCACGTTTGTTTTCCTCCTTGTTCGGGTTCGTGTTTCTGTGCTTGTAGGTTTTTCCCGATTGAAAATTTACTGCATAGGCGATAGAATTGGTGCACGTTCGTAAGGTAATTGTCATACTAACAGGTCAACCAATACCGTCCCGCATGTGCGTAGCCGATTAGTAGGTTGTGCGGGCTGATAATATCACTGGCACGCCGGCTGTTTACGTATGCCGGAAGCGAAAAGTAAGGTTAGGACGTATGGAACCGCAGCAGAACGGCAAGCCTCTCGCACCAAAACAAAGAATGCGTTGCTATCCACCGAGCATTAAACGACCATCAATCTATGAAATTAATTTTGTTTCGGCTGTTGAGAAAAGTAAGGCACCCATACGGTCATTACCAACAATCAATCAATACATGCCTTGTAGCGTATGCTCTTTTTTTCCCTTTAAGTCTGGACAGCTGTATTTGGCGACTGGTGAGAATTCGACAATTTGAACGATAATGCCTCATAAATGAATTCCAAATCAAATTCTTCCTTAAATACCGAGCGAGACAATGTGCTCATACCACAGCTTGCGAATGGTGCTGTCAAATCGGGTTTATTTTAGTACCACTCGCAACGGTACGTCATATATAAATAATCGCTAACCTCCCGGTGGTTTCTGCGTCCACGCTGTGTGTGCCTGTGTGTGACTATTGCCGACCATCCCAACTCATCTGCAAATGATAACGTTTTAAATGAAATGTTTCCACCTTCACTTACTATCATTCCTAACAGCGCACGCATCCAAGTCACAGAGAACGGATTTTGTTGCTGCCGGAAGAAAAAATGCCGCCGAAGAAACTAGCCGAACCAGAAATTAAGCCTTTGATCGGACGTATCGGAACGAACCTTCGCATCGGCATCGTCGGCGTACCGAACGTGGGCAAATCGACGTTCTTCAACGTGCTGACGAAGAGTGCCGCACCAGCAGAAAATTTCCCTTTCTGCACGATCGACCCTAACGAGAGCAGGTACGCAATGATTTCCACCTCTGCGCACGATTGCACTTTCCTACCGGTGAAAGCCCCGCCCGTCCATCCACCAAAGATAGAACGAACCGAATTGGAGGCAATGGTGGAAGCCGTGGCACCCCCTCATTTGCATATCAAACGACCGGGCCGAGGAAAATGGTAGCGGAAAACGATAGACAAACAGTGTTGTCAATAAGCATCCCCGCGGTATGAAGCTGTCCCAAGGTGGCCGGGGTAACGATGGGCACGATTAAACGATCGACTCGACTGTCGTTAAAATGGAACTAATGCAAAGCCGGCCAGCAGCACCGCCGTATGATGGGCCCCTGGGACGGAAGCGATGATGGGATAATTAAAGGGCGACTGATCCATTCCGTAAGAGTGGCCTTTCCTCCTTCTCTTCGCCTCCTCCCTCCCACCCTGCCATTCGAAACATACGCCCGGATGGTGCCTGAATGGTGTGGTTCACTTTACCTATATTTACACTCACACCATCCGACCGCAGTTGGGCCGTGGTAGGGCAAGAAACGCATCCAATCGGCACACGGTTGCTCCACCCCGAGACGGTCCCGCTGCGTGTCGTGGCTTCGGTCGGTGTGGAATTAATTAAAAATCCTGCAATTATTCACCCGTGCACTCTCCTGCGCAAAACCGAATGGCAAATTGCGTTTCGATAATAAAAACACAAAAAAAAAACAAAACCTCCTCCCCGTCCGGGTGCCAAGTTTGCTCGATAACACCTCTAGCTGCTGTGTCCTGTAATTCGCATGGGTTTTTGACTTTGGTCCCGCGTTTCTAACAGTGGTGGTGGTGCGCACGACAACAGAGGAAACCATTATCATTTCATCAAACGTCGCCAGGGCGAAGTTCGCGGCCCGCGGATAATTACTTGCCGCATGTCCAAACGCGCAAAACTTCTCTGCTCTTCGCTACACCTGACACACGCAGAGCCATAGCCATTTCTTCGTGATCCACACGCGGAAAGCATACAATTGTTTTGCTTGTTCGAGCAGCGCACCGGGCCCTTTAGTGCGAGATGGTTCGGCCGGATCGGCCGGCATAAATTTAACTCCCGGAATCCAAATGCTCCGTACGGGGCTCCGTATTGGCATACCGTCTGCACTGAACATCGAATGATTCGCTGCAATTCGGTGCTTGGGGTAGCGTGATAAAAGATAATAATAAAAGCGAAATTAAATGCAACCATCGATGGCGAGAAGATGATGTGTGCGCGCAAACACACACACACACAGTTGGACTGGACGGTCCGGAAAGGTACAGCCGGTCCAAAAAAGGACATCACCTTTCAACAGTGCATTTTATATTCTCAACCTTGTAATGGCGACGGCTACCCGTTCCTTTTTTTTTTTTGTTTCGCACACACACACACACATTCGGTTTGTGTTTTCTGTTTGTTGAATTGTTTAAAAATCGACATCTTTCTTGCAAATGGGCTGGTTTTTGTGTACCATTGCGATTTTTACGTCGGAGGGAGGGAGTTTTTATGGATTCAAAATGACCACAAAACATACGGTTTCAGGTTGTGGCGTGTTTTCGTGAACTTCGCTAGAGACCCTTTTGGATGTTTTAACTTAATGATCTAAATTATACAGCGCCATTCGTGGCATTTTCTTGATGGGAATAATATTTTGAGAATGAAACTTGCTCAATCTACTTCGGTAGTTTGTTTTATACTTATGGATTTTTCAATTTATTTAAGAAAAGTGGAAACAATAACTTAATTGGTTACTTTTATTGTATCTTTTTTTCTATTAATGTAGAGTTCCCGTGCCCGATGCTAGATTTGATTATCTGTGCGAATATCATAAGCCAGCAAGGTAAGTGAATGTTTAATTTGTAATTACGTGTAGCTTAACAATATGTAAGTCCTGCTTGTGGAAGAGATTCATAGTCAAGGCGATAATTTAACGCAGATTGTGGATGTATGAGGATAAAGACTGGGCTTAAGAGGCTGAACCGTGCATTGTTGCATACTCTTTTTCAGGTCAACACTTATTCAGACAACAAAGTACAGACATTCCGAAAGAATCACACACACCAATCAACGATCAATCGAATGACAATTTCACTACCAAATATTGAATATTATCCCAGTCTTCGTATGATGCGTATCGACTTATTATCCCCAAATATTACTTTCTCCTTCGTGTCCGCTTTGAACTTTGATGTTTTCAAATATATAAGAATTTGTTTTGCTACACTAAATCATAAAACGCTAGCTTTAAGTTTTAATGTTGACGTCTTTACGGCAGAAATTGAAATTAAATATAATACCAAAGCTCCTTTTGGGGCGGCCCGTTGATAGATGCGACAGCAGCGCCGGTCTTCACAAGGCAACACCGGGGTTCAAGTCTCATCTGGACCGTTCCCTCCATAGTGAGGACTGACTATCCAACTTTGCGGTAACCATAAGTCTAGTAAGCCAACAATGGCAGGCATAACCTAAAAGGTCGTTAGGCCAAGAAAGAAGAAGAAGAAGTCTTTACGTCAGGAATTGAAATTAAAAATATATTACCTAAGATCCTTTTGTGGCGGCCCGATGATAGGTGCGACAGCAGCGCCGGTCTTCACACGGCAACACCGGGGTTCAAGTCTCATCTGGACCGTT
>KZ062489.1:17640-39665 GCA_002091835.1 Anopheles maculatus | reverse complement strand
TGTATGAGGATAAAGACTGGGCTTAAGAGGCTGAACCGTGCATTGTTGCATACTCTTTTTCAGGTCAACACTTATTCAGACAACAAAGTACAGACATTCCGAAAGAATCACACACACCAATCAACGATCAATCGAATGACAATTTCACTACCAAATATTGAATATTATCCCAGTCTTCGTATGATGCGTATCGACTTATTATCCCCAAATATTACTTTCTCCTTCGTGCCCGCTTTGAACTTTGATGTTTTCAAATATATAAGAATTTGTTTTGCTACACTAAATCATAAAACGCTAGCTTTAAGTTTTAATGTTGACGTCTTTACGGCAGAAATTGAAATTAAATATAATACCAAAGCTCCTTTTGGGGCGGCCCGTTGATAGATGCGACAGCAGCGCCGGTCTTCACAAGGCAACACCGGGGTTCAAGTCTCATCTGGACCGTTCCCTCCATAGTGAGGACTGACTATCCAACTATGCGGTAACAACAAGTCTAGTAAGCCAGAAATGGCAGGCATGACCTTAAGAGGTCGTTAGGCCAAGAAAGAAGAAGAAGAAGTCTTTACGTCAGAAATTGAAATTAAAAATATATTACCTAAGATCCTTTTGTGGCGGCCCGATGATAGGTGCGACAGCAGCGCCGGTCTTCACACGGCAACACCGGGGTTCAAGTCTCATCTGGACCGTTCCTCCCGTAGTGAGGACTGACTATCCAACTATACGGTAACCATAAGTCTAGTAAGCCAACAATGGCAGGCATGACCTAAAAGGTCGTTAGGCCAAGAAAGGAGAAGAAGAAGAGACCTACGCTCCTACGCACAAAACCGAAAATCATCGCCACAGCAAAAGGAGCTCGCGATACTTGTAGCACGTAAAATGTTAAGTACTGGCTGCGCTTTACACCACCAGTTAGCTCGCCGGAAGCCACGAATCGTAGTTTAATGCGATTTTGCAATTATAGTGATTCTACTAAATACATCTACTGACCGTATCGAACACGGTCGCCGTACCGCGTGTCGGTCGCTCGGTTTCCACCGTCGGACGTCAGATTAGGGGTAGGAAATTGGACAATGATTGGAAAACCGCGCCCTTACCGTGAATACCGATATTACGTCGATACCGATATCTTATGGCACTATAAACAATAGTTATTTGCGGCCGCAGTGCCATCGGGCTTCACACACACACACACACACATACTAAACGTTTAATTTCGAAACATAACAAGTTAGGAGAGGAGCTGTGAAAGGACGAAGTTGTACACTGTAATGGGAATCATATCCATCCGTTCATGATGGGGCGTTTTGCGGTGGCAATGGCTTTTTCTGCTACTGAACGATTTCCTCAGCCTAAAAGAGGCGTGGCATACTTTGCTCTTCATCAATCACTTTGCATACTGTCTGTCAAAAAGGGCCTATTTGTGTGGTGCCCTCTTTTACGTTACGGCCAGGATGCACTTTTCTGATAGGAATTAATGTGGATGCACAAAGTGAAGCTGCGTCGATTGATCTATGCATGTTGCAATACGAAAGGTTTAGCTGTTCATCTTCGTGTGTTAGAACTTTAAGAATCGATCCGTTCCATTCAGCAACTGTCGTCGTTATTTAGAATCCAACATCTAAACACAGCGCCATCACGGTGCCACAATGCTCTCACAAACATAAAATGGAGAATTATGTACGCTATGAGAAAAAGGACAGGTTAAAACAAAGTAAACGTGTACCATCGAAACATGAAAGAGCAGGAGCACTAATCAGCGAGTCCTAATGAACTGACAGCGCGAATTTCTGCTGCAACCTGCCGGGGGTTTCCGCTGGCAGGAAGGGTGCGGGGAGACATCCAATTCGACCAATTGGGATAGCCCTTTCAAGCACCTGAACACACTGCTACTGCGACGGTGTAGCTCCCCTTCCAGATGCCGATGTAATCGTACGAAGAACAAAAACACGCAAACACAACAACAAAAAAACGGTAGCACCATCAACAACCCCATCAACGAAACAGGCTCTCGTGCGGCTTCCGTGCCAGCCTATCGTTAAAAGCGGTCGAACCTGTGTGTATGTGTGTTTACACAGAAGCGTGGAAAGGTGTTGCGTTTCGCGTTCTTTTACCTACGCCATCTCTTTTATAGAGCGGGTCCTCTCCCCATCATCTCCCACAAAGCCGTCTGAGCGCATAAAACCGGCCGGGCGAGAGTGAGATAGTTTGATTGATCGAGCTAAAACAAAACATACATAAAAAGAGGGCAGCCAGCAGCAATAGGCTGCGCAAATGTAGGAAAAATTGTCCGACCTCGGTGGAATGGTAAAAACCGGGAGCACAACAGACGTCCAAAAAGCCAAAATGGAGCCTATCCTTGTTCTGCATGCGAGGCACATGACACGATCCTGCACTGCAACCCGACCGACGAAAGCGAAAAAAAAATGGCGCCCACGGGGCATGTGTGTGTGTCAATGTATCCCGGGAGGCAAAGAGAGCCTTCGGATGGGATTCAGTTTTCGGGAATGTTGTGCATAAAAGTGGGGTTAAATCTGTTTGTAAGTTGTAAGAATATTGTAAATAGCGGGATTTTTATCTGATTTTGTTTTAATAACGATTGCAATAGATCTAAACTCTTCTTTGCTGTCTAAACTAAGATCCAAACCTCAAAGGCCTGTCTTTAGCAATAGATCTAGACATCAAAAGCGAGAGGTCTTGCGGATTCTTTGAATTGATTTGACCTGCTCCTATATGTAGCTTACGTGTAGACTCATTACATTGTGGACTCAGTCCGGCTGGTGTCCTAATGCCCAATCGTGCCGTCATGACCACTGAACAACAGTCCTCAAAAACTAAAGGTGTTAATATAGGTTTAAAAAATCGATTTTTTAATCAACTCAGGAAGATTTACGTCATTTACACATGTTCTTTAACCTTCAACTCAGCGCTCAGTGTCTTGTCTGCGACCGTGCACAGGAAGCAGCTTGGCCCTTAATAGCGTAGGAACGTCCAGCCGGGGCTTCGCTCGGCAGAGACTACTATTTGCTACGCAAAGCACCACCAACTCGGTCATTATGCAAATACGACGAACAGATATTTTTCATCCTGGTTTCGGACGACCGGTGCGCGAGGGCCCCCAAAAAAGGAGAGACACGGGTCCGAATACACGCTCCCGCTCCTGTACCACCCTTCCGAGAAGCCGGTGCAACAGCTTCAGAAATAAAAGCCCTTTTATCAGGTTCTTAAAGCGAAGCAAATTGCAGGCGAGAACCGGCGACACACAACGCGGCACGGCTCCAATATGTATATGCAGCGGTGCTGTGTAGTAGTTGTGCCGCGAGAGCAGCAACCCAACAACAAAATAAGGGAACAATATTATTCAAATCACCTAGCAATCATCTGTGCCCGGGTGGTTAAGGGACAAAATTCTTAGAATTTCTTACGATCAACGATTGGAGAGAGAGCTCTTTATAGAACATTTGGGGGGGAGCAATAAAAACTCCGGGTTGGTTTTGCGGTTTGTTTTTTTTTTTGCGGTCGATCGGGGGAGAGTAAAAGGATTGTGGTTGTTCCGATTTCTGGTTCAACTCTGGTGTGAGTCCCGTCAACGCTGGCCAGCATTTCATTGGCTCCGGTGTAAACCCGGCGTTTTGTCAGCGTTTTATTTTGGGTGAAAGAATGCTCCTTTTTTTCGTTGTGCTTCTGAAAGCGCAGCTCGGTAAGCAGCAATCCAGCGACTCCCTCCCAGGGTATAGAGGCAGGACAGAGCAACGGAAATGCATGCCCAGACGTCATTATGCCGTTACACACCCTATAATCATTGCCATCGTTGCGCACTTTATGTGTTCGTTTGTGGTGCATGCTCTGTTTTTCTGGCGCTGCTGCCGTCATTTTTTCTTCCAAGGAATCGGTTCCCGTACTCATCCTGAGACTTGCGGCGTGCGGACAGTGTCAGCCTTGCTGTGGAAGCCCTCCAAACGCGGTATCGGGCCACTGCATGATCAATCGAAGTGGAATCCGCTTCATCAACTTCAAAACATTTGTGATCTGACGAGTCGCACAAAACACAAATGTGCAAATGAGAATCGACAACAGTTCTTAAAAAGTGCACGAGAAATGTACATCTCGTACCAAACTTTGCACACACACTGCTCCAAACGAGCAACAACATTTCGGAGAAGCTATGCAGCAAAAGATAATGGCGACCGTCAAGTGTGCAAAATGAGTCCCGCCGCTGCGCCCAATGGAGGCAAAAAAAAAATATGGAAGCAAACCGGCAAACGATTGCAACTTCGGGTAAAAGATTTTGGGAAACAAGAGAAAGAGGGACATAATTATACAAAATTGGTCAAAATTACGTAAAATTGCACTAATTTTGTATACATTCACACACGAACATACACACACAAATGCATATGCAGACGCTGGTCTTCACGAAATTCATATTCCCACCGTGCATGTGTGTCTTCCTGTCCTTGCCTTTAAATATTGAGATGTCCATTGCGAGTTAAGGCCAAAGAAACGAATAGTTAGGTTAGGGTTTAAGGACATGAATGTTAAGTTTCCAGTACTTCTCAATGGGATATCGCTGCTCCATTCTATATCTAATATTATATCGCATGAGGGTATGAAAAGTTAGGTTAGGGTCTAAGGACATTAGTGTTAGACGCACAACTAAGTCATAAACAATGCTCTATGGCAATAAGATAATATTGCGAGTTATGGGTAGTTATCTTATCCAAACTAATTGGTGATGAAGACACGTCAGAATATTGGTTCGGGAGCTCCAAAACGCCTGTATCGACGACACCTTTCATCGCGACCTTCACACAAAGACGTGTTCCTACATGAATTGCTCTAACTTTAAAGAGTTTTCTAATTCTTGGACAAGTTTTTGCCTATATATTTCTATTTTTTACACGAATTCTGAGCCAGCGCAATAGTTTGGACCTTCACGGAGCTACATTTGTCAGAATTTGATTATACACTGGGAAGCACCAGCGTCCTACAAAGAGCTCATCGTTCAAACATCCTCGGCCCGACCTCCCATTACACACACACACGCCAATACCGGAATTCTTTGCCTTCTTTTTTTTCTTAAACTTCTACGTTAAGTCCACGGAAAGTATTCGCGCGCGGCATTAGCATATCAAAATGTACCTCTAGAACGAGTCCGCATATAATTGCTACTTTCGTAGGGCAATCTTTTCTCCCCCGACCAGTTTCCAAAACCCGCAGGAACCGAACACAGCAGCAGCAGCAGCACCGTCCTCCGGAGGATACCGTTCCCAGGGAAGGACAAATCGATTTTCTCCCGATCGATCGGGGGTCGCAACCGGAGGTCGAACCCGGGTCGAGACAGACGCTCCCTCCACGGCAGGAGGAACAGGCGCAAGCAAGGCGGGACCAATAATAGCCAAAATTAGGTACCTTCGCAGAAATTCCCTTCCCTTTTCTCCTTCCCTGCCCTTCCACGTGACGTTTGCGAGGTAAAATGTTAAGGACGCCTAGGAACAGTGGAGCCGTGTCTTAACGAGCGTAAGACGACTACGTGTGTGAGATATGCAGATTGAACGTATTAAGTCGAATCACTAACCAGCGGAAATCGGCAGCGAAAACAAAAAAAAAAAACAGAAAACTGTGGAAAACTCGATAAACCGAAATAATAGTGCGCGCGCTCGATTTTATACATTGTGCAGCGGGGCAGTAGTTGCAGTTGAAAATGTTGCGCGTAATTGTGTGCACTTTGCTGTGCTTCTTGAATACGCAGGGAAGCAAAGCATCTTGCAGATAACTCCACCTTGCGTGGGGATTACAAACGTATAGATGCAGGGGTTTCGGTTTCGACTAGTGATGTACGGGCCCTTGCTGGACTATTTCAGAGATGATGTGGATAATTTACAAGAACTTTACTTTGGTGCACTTTCTCAAAACCTCTCAAGATTAAGTGGATTCTCCTCTACAAGTACAGCTGGACTGAAATATTTAAAAAACCAGGTTTATAGGCATGCAGGTATATGTTGTTATTATTGAAGCTCCTTTGTTTTGTAATGTTTCGGTGGAGCAATTCGTTAACTTCGTCGAGAAAACCCCTGTAAATACAAGAGAGATCGGTACAATTTGTGTTAAACTTAAGCGTATCTTACCGATACAGAGTATTTTAATGCTAAGTCAATGTTTTCGTTAAAACAACAATGTTCAAAAGACTTGTTCAGTTTAAATGTATCTGTAAAGCGCACTTCAGCTGTCAGAATCTAAAATCAATTTGAACGTACCTTTTCTTTCGGTAGTTTTGCTGTTGTTCGGCGAAGATATACCCGAGTAATGTTAATTTTAATCTTTATGATAATAGCGCCGTAAGCATCCAGACCCGAAACAGTTTACAGTATAAACCGTGACCTGTTTTTTTTTTGCATCGCATTAACTTTGTCTACCAGTTCACGGTTGATTGGTACGCTTTTAAGTGTGTGCCCTTTTACAGATCACCTCACGTACCTCGGAGGCTGCGAGGTTCACTTTATTTTCTGCAGTACCTCACAATATCAGAAGCATCGGTTAGCGTAGATCCTGGGGCGATTACCAGCCAGCTAGCAGCCAGCCCGAGAATGAAACCGAGATAGCTTCGATTGAAAAATTAAGCAAATTACACACACGCCGTATGCATAACCGACCGGTTATTTAGTGTCCTCTACTGCACACGCATTTGTCTGCCACGAGTGGTTCTTGTTCCAACTGGGTGTACTGATGAAATTTCTCTGTATGGTCCATCATTATTATCAGCTATTGAATCTGTATCCTGGGTGATGGAAGGAAATGAACTACATTTTTTTTTTCGCTTCTAGTTTTCTATTTTGTTGTTGGAAAAGATGGGACTGTTGGAGATAATTATTATCGGCAGAGAAGGTACACCATATGGTTGTATCTAAAAAGTATCTTTAAAGAGGAAAACGGCCTTAGAAATGTGCATCATGTTGCATCCGTCTTGTTTTTCTCCTCTTTTATGACATTTCACACGTTCTTGATGTAACAATTCCTTTTCTCCACAATCTAAACAACTTACACAAACGCTAAACGGCTCATAATTAACACACTCTGCCCCTTATCTAATGCTGTTTGCACAATTGAGCAATTATGAATGGGGCGTTTTAAAAATTGACTCCCGTTTTGATGACTCTTGTGAGGTGTTTTTGTGAGTTTTAGGCGCAACAATTTTGCTTTTCAAAAAAAGGGGTTCATCTAAAGTTGTCAAAAAATCCCGTAAAACAATTGACTTGAGACTGGTTAAGAAGTGTAAGGGGACCGACCGTGTTTTCTTGTTGATGTTAAGGGAACAGTTTCAAGGACGTCTGGTTTTCCACTCAAAAAAAAAAAAAAAAAAAAAAAAAGTTTCCTCAAGCTGCTGTATACACTTGTTGGCAGCCAGCATCCTTGCGCTGTCGATGTCCCAGGATGTTGTCGTTGCTAACTTTTCTTTTTAGGTGAAATTGGAGACTCTAATCCATGGGTTTACGCCTCTTGCTTCTCGATCCTTTTGCTACATAAGAGAGCCCAATCATTTCTATGTCTCCAGCGGATCAAAAAGTTTAAGATAAAATTATAGAAGATGTTGTCTAGCTCTAGCTTGAAGAGAAGAAGGGCTAGGTTTATCTTCTTGCGCCCTGAGAGTTTCCTTTGAATTTTCATCTAACAGTATTATGTTGGTCATTGGCATTGAGGTTGATAAATTCTGTTGCGTTTCGAAAGGAGCTCACAGTGTCAGTTAGTTTTACATTGGCTATATCGGAATTTTGGACCGCCTCCCTGTACGCAGGACTGACTATCCAGCTACGGCTAAATCATAGAGAGCTAGCAATAGCAGGCCAAGTCCTCACGAGGTTGTAGTTCCAAGGAAGAAGAAGAAGAGATCGGAATTTTATTGGAAAATCAAAGCAGAAGCAAATCTGGTAATCTGTCATTTTCTTCGCGGAATTTGAAGTTGTTTTACACAAACCTTTAGTGAACTTTTTTTTTTTGTACAAAAAGAAGAACTGTTTTCAAGGACCAAAGTGCTCAGTCCCCTTAAGTGTAACGTTGTTGCCCGAGGCACAAAGCACTCCCAAACTCTTGCAAAAAATCTTTTTTTTTAAAGGATAACCAAGTCTTGTTCTGCCACTGATTTACAGTAACTCCCAGTAAATAATTCTTATCACTCAAGCATCTCCCAGAAACAATCATCCACTGGATGCGTACTGTTACAACTGATCATGTATAGCCCCGGTTTACCCTAACAGCAAACAAACAATAACTCACATCAATAATGATTAATTATGCATCGTTCAATGCGCTCAATTGAATTTAATCGTGTTAGAGATTATTCACAGACCAAGAGAGCGACAACAAAATAGAAAAGCCTGTCACTACATAAAGTAACTATAATTGACCTAAACATCCGTCGGAAGGATTGATTCCAGCGCAACCCCTAAGAAAACATACAAAACGCACACAATGGTCCAAAAAAAAAGCCTCGAATAAGCGTCCCTTGCTCGAAGTAAAAACCCCAAACAAGAAAACTTTCCCCCTTGTGAACTTGACGACACACAAATGGGGGGGGGCGGACAAGTGCTCTGTGTTTTGGATAGAGAAGGTGAAATATAGGAAACCACTCAAATTTGAATCGAACTGTCGCTTGATGCTGATGGCACGTGATAGATAGGATGCGTTAGAATGTGTTATAAGCACATGCACAGTAATGGAAGTACACCGCAAAGCGAAAGATGAAAAAAAGATTAATCATTTCATCAGACCCTATTGATTGTTGTCCATTTTTTCCGCTCGTCCCTTCGGCATTGCTGACTGTTGGGTGATCCACCCTGTCCATCCACCACCCTTTGGCTATCCACTAATAGAGCAAAGAAAGAACCATTTTCTTGTCCGGCGGACGGACCACCTGCTAAGCGGTAAGCCTTTTTGGAAGTAAAGCGTTAAAATGGATCCATTAGCGATGGATAATCATTCACTTCGATCATACTGCATCTATTAGCTTGTTTGGCTTACACTATTATCTGATTAACAAGCCGTTGACAAAGTGTGTAGTGGTGTGTGTTATGCGATTCCGTCGGCCTTTTATGTTGAGGATTCTTTTGTGTCAAAGTGGCGTATAAAGAGATCCCATTCATACTGAGAAGTGGTGTTTTTCCATGAAGTGGTTGGACGCACTTTTCCACCCTTCCATGCAAAAACCATTTATCATTCGATGTAAATATGACTTTCTCTCTCGGCTATTTAACCAACACTGAAATTGGTGGTAATTTCAAAGCACAGAGAGCGATTAAATGTGATTAATCATTTGTTAATGTATCTCCTAATCTCGATATCCTTCCAACGATAGTATCGATAGTAAACAAAGTCTTGTCAAGTATATGTCAAGACATGGGCTCTGTTAAAAAATGCTCAGGCGAGATGTGGCCTGCTATGTCTGGCGGGATTATGGAGGACTATTGTGCAGTAAATTAAAATCGTCAGACTTCGGTAATCTGGTGTTGTTATGGTACCGCATGGCCCAGTCAGTAATATCTATTTGTACTAAGCTAACATGGAGTAATGGCTGTAATGTCTCAAAGACCGGGATATTGGACTATCAGACGACAGCGTTATGCTGTGTGCGAGCGGTATCAAGGATTTGTTGTAGTGTCTTATCAGAAGAACAAGAATTAGAATCATCTTCTTCTGTCTATATCATTCTATCATTCGATTAGAGGAAATTATATTGATTGATGTCGTCCCCTCTTCTCCCTATCTCTCTCTCATCAATTTAGGAAACGCTGCTGAAAATCAAAGACGTGCTGGTGGAGGAAAAGAAACACATCCGATTCGCCGACTGGAGTGCACACGACATCGAGGTGTTGAACAAATATCTCTTCCTTACCTCCAAACCGTGCATCTATCTGGTGAATCTGTCCGACAAGGACTTTATCCGCAAGAAGAACAAGTGGCTGCCTAAGATTAAGGAGTGGGTCGACAAGAACGATCCCGGTGCACCGATCATCCCGTTCTCCGGCGCGTTCGAGCACCAGCTGGCCGAGCTGGAAACGGACGCGGACCGCAAAGCGTACGAGGAGGAGCACAAGTGTGTGTCGGTGCTGGACAAAATTATCACCACCGGCTACAAGGCGCTGCAGCTCGAATACTTCTTCACTGCCGGCCCGGACGAGGTGAAGGCGTGGACGGTCCAGAAGGGTACGAAGGCGCCGCAGGCGGCCGGCCGCATCCATACCGACTTCGAGAAGGGTTTCATCATGGCGGAAGTGATGCATTTCGTCGACTTTAAGGAGGAGGGCACGGAGGCCGCTGCAAAGGCCGCCGGCAAGTACCGACAGCAGGGTCGTAACTACGTCGTTGAGGATGGCGATATCATCTTCTTCAAGTTTAATGCCGGCGCGGGACTGAAGGACGCGAAGAAGAAGTGATATCATCAGGCTGCCACCACCATCATCGTCGCACTGCTCTACATCAATATGATATTCTATGCACACATGTTTCTGCCCCAGCTCAGCTAATAAGTGAACGCGGCAAGCGCCTACAGTAATGCAACACTTGTTTGAGATTTTTCGTACAGATTTGCTGTCTCTTGCTGACGATGCGGATGGGAAAAAAATACTGAAGCTACGACAGATAGCGCGTGAGGCACGGTCTTATTTATCGGTTAAATAAAATTTGAGCGCAAAACATGGAATGGTTCGTCTCTCCGTAACACAGTAACAACTAACACAAGGGTGTAGAAAATAAGCAACTGTTACAGAATGCTTCTAGACGGCTAACGGACAGGAATAAGCTGAATGTTTGCGCCACAATAATATATTAATATTTTCTTTAATAGCATACTTATGTAAAAAAATGAATATTCGGTGTGGTTTTAGCGAAAACACATTATTCACATATCCAAAATGATTAACCTTTCTAACGGCCAACAGTGCACTTGAATACGTCCACCACTGTCCAGCTGTCAAATCTGGTCGACTGTCAAACAACTGTCATCGCGGTGTGATGTTTTGCCTAGCACGGTGTGGCCGCGGCTGAACGAGCTACCCAGCCATACAGCAGCAAAAAAAAACGAAGAAAAAGTCACTTCGGACAAGCAAATCACAAGATAACAGAGAGAGAACAATCCAAGCAAGCGAAGGTATTAAGTGCAAGAAAACGTTCAGCGGCCGCCACCCTAAAAACCCACGTCAAAGTGCCGTGTGATTCACGAATTTTGTTTTCACGGTCGCAACAAACTAATTACCAGCAGGCAAGTGGTCAAAACGACGACAGTGGTTCCGTGCGTTGCCAGTGAGCACACAGCCGAAAGATCATATTAGAGCATCGCCCGATTTAGTTACGATACAGCAGCGCATTATTCCGCCTTGTGCGAAGACTGGCAAAGCCCGGAAAGGATCATCCGATTCGCGGCCTTCTGCACGCGATAAAAGCCAAGCAGTGTGGCGCAAGTAGTGTTGCTGTGGTTCAACAGGGCACTCGGGTTTTTTTTCCCAGTAAAGCATTAGGCGTAGTATTACAACACAAATAAAGGCCCACAATAAGTTTGCCCTATTGAACTGTTGCGATCCTTCATTGATAGCTGATGTAAAACACCCTCCAACAACAACGTAGCTAGTTGTGACTGTTTCCTTTAGTACGGCTGTGCACCAAACCTGCATCTTCTAGATCTCTAAATTAAATCATCCACACCTTTTGTGGGTGTGTGTGCGTGAGTTTGTGTGTACCTTCCAGAAATTAAAATGTTTGCCTTTTTTTTTGCTTCCCAGTGACGAATCATTCAAAAGGCGTGTTAATCCTACCGGGAGAACATAATTCCCTAGAGCGGCGTGTTTTTTTTTGGGCGGACCAGTGAATAGAAACAACGAACCAACATCAACGCACACATACACACATATACGGCAGCACAACGCGCTGGAGGAAGGATATCGTGCGTTAAAGTAAAGCTGCGTGTGTGCAAACGGAATTAACGTTCCAGTGACCAGAAACAACAAGTAACCGATCCACTCCAATCAACCGACAAACCCCTCAAACGAGTAATCAAATTTACCACCCAACCAACACACAGACGCGCATAGGCCCAACGCCCAGCGCCTAAATAGCAAAGCAACAAGTTCGACACCGGAGGGAACCGACGAGTACCTGTGACCAGCAAACGGCAGCAGTTTACGATGGCCAAGAAAACGTACGACCTGCTGTTCAAGCTACTGCTGATCGGTGATTCGGGCGTTGGGAAAACCTGCATCCTGTTTCGCTTTTCCGACGATGCATTTACGTCCACCTTTATCTCAACGATTGGTGAGTACGGATGGGCATTCAAATTAGTTTTCAGCCTGTTTGATGTTGTGTTGTTGAACAATCCGTGTAATTTGTTACTCACACGATAGGACCGGGTATCGGTTCTCATTCGCACTGTATTTTCCACGTTAGGGAAGCCAAAACTTACCGTGGTGGTACTGTCAAAGAGGAAACAGTAAACCTCGGAAAACAAATTGATTTAATCCTCATTTACTAGAAGCGTATCGTTGCTTGTCCACTCCCCAGTCGATTATCGGAAATTGATGTTTCCAGGCATCGTAAGCCGCGCAACGCGTTTCCCATCGATTAGATAATATTCTCTCTTAGTTTGTGCATTACTGTGTGCGCAACGCTTTTAATATGATGTGTAGTTGTGAGCGTGCCCAAGCATTTTAATAACATAATACATAAAACCACGCACAGAAACTTATCTAACGCGGCCGTTTGCCGTTGTCACGTTTGTCAATCGAAGAATTAAAGCGTACATTTCCTATTAACACCTGTCAGCTAATCTGATAGCTGATGCAAGAAAGGAAAATGGATTCGTTAAAGTGCATTTTTTCAGTATGATTTTGTTTTATTTCCCCTGCCTTTCAGGTATTGATTTCAAAATCAAAACAATCGAGCTGCGGGGCAAGAAAATTAAGCTACAGATATGGGACACTGCCGGACAGGAACGGTTTCATACAATCACCACCTCCTACTACCGTGGTGCGATGGGCATTATGCTTGTGTACGACATAACGAACGAGAAAAGCTTTGACAATATAGTGAAATGGTTGCGAAACATAGACGAGGTAGGAACATTTCATTGCGCCTTGTATGAATTGCTTTAATAAAAAAAAAACGTACCGGTTCCGTTTTCTAGCACGCCAACGAGGATGTGGAAAAGATGATACTGGGCAACAAATGCGATATGGCGGACAAGCGCGCGGTGCGCAAGGAGCGTGGAGAAAATGTAAGTTTGTTTTGCGCAAGCAGGTTTGTATCGAGGAAAAATTCTGTCAATCGCACTCACTTTCGCCCATTTTGCCAGATTGCCCGTGAACATGACATCCGCTTTATGGAAACGTCCGCGAAAGCAAACACAAACATCGAACTAGCGTTCCGCGAGCTTGCAGAAGCAATACTGGACAAGATCGCCGGCAAGGAAACGACGGACAACCCGGACCGGGTGGTGGTGAACCGAAGCACCGGTGAGCGGTTACCCGCTTACAAAGCCTGCTGTACGTAGTGTGCTTACCGGGGGGCGAGGGGGAGGGGCTTGGTTCATACATCCAACCCACCGCGCATTGGGGGTGGTGGGTGGGATGCCGCGATGCTAGTTTCGCGTTTCGGTGCCGTTCGCTTTTACCTACGTTTTTTTTTTGTTGCGTTTTAAGATTTCCGGCCCACACACACATATACACAGTGGGCCAAACTGATGAAATTAGTAGCAGATAATATGTTTAGTTGTGGGGTTTCTGGGGTTAAGCGGTATGAGAGGGGAAGGATGAGTGATTCAGTGCAAAGAGAGAGTAGAGATGCAAGAAATTATCATTCACACACACACACACAAACGGTCAGTTAGCTGTAGGGGACAAAAACGAGCGCTCTATGTAGCATATAGTATTGCTTAGTATATCACACAGCGTTACAAACAGGAAAGCGTTACACACACAAAACCGCTGCGCTGATGGATACAAGTAGTAGCAGTGTAGTAGTTGGTAGTGGGTACCCATCAAACCAAAACGAGCAGCTGTGTGTGTGTGTTGGAGAGTGCGTTCTACTCTGTGTGCTGTGTATAAACAGAACGAAAGCCGCATTATGTCTTTAATCGTTAGCGTTGGAGGTTGGGCTTTGCCAGCTCACAATTCCCAAACTTTACTATAATACCATCATCGTCGTCCCATCGTTCCTCCTCCCCTGTCCCGTCTTTCCTGCAAAGATAAGTGTTTATGTGACTCAAACTCTGACGGAATCGCTTGCGCTTAGCTTTATAATTACGGTTGGTTAGCAAAATGACAGTACGGAATGGGGAAACCGACAAGCAGCAATCGTTAGTAACAAATTCGTTCTAAGCATGAAGGATCACTTTTGTGTTTTAATTAGTCGCAAATGAGACGAATGGGAGGGAGGGGGGGGGGGGCAGAATGAGACGTATTCGCCTCATTTAAAATTTTACTGCTTTTACTTGACACGACATTTTAAAAACACGTTTTTATCCATAACATCGTAACGCTTTATTTTTAATCTGTCGCAGAAGAAGAGAAAACAAATGCTCCC
This sequence comes from Anopheles maculatus, assembly GCA_002091835.1. NCBI lineage: Eukaryota > Metazoa > Arthropoda > Insecta > Diptera > Culicidae > Anopheles > Anopheles maculatus. The sequence continues at coordinate 25,106 of KZ062489.1, read as the reverse complement.
TCCCTCCGTTTATGTGTTGTGTTTAGAAGTTAGCAAAATAATATAAAATAGTAACAATTTCTTTTCGTATTGTTCGTTATTATTTGTCTTGCCACCCCCCTCCCTGCTCTACCATTACACTTGTTAAAGTTGGGCTATTTGCGTGTAAGTTTTGCGCGCGGTATAATTACAATAAAATGGAAAAAAGCAATTATATCTAAGCAACGCAAGGCAAAACAGAAGCGCGACTAAGGTTGGTACGGTAACGATCGAACGAGCGGGCGCGAAAGCAACAAAGAAACACGAAAGTAATCAAAACAAATCAAAAAGCAGTAGCTTTAAGCAATGCAAAACAAACCTTCACCAAGCTTACTGTCAGCGTGTGTGAGGGATACCGTAGGATTTGCGACTAATGAGCAATGAGCTGTGCATGTTTATTCGGAAGGGGGCGGATTTGCAGTGGCAGTAGCAGGCGAGAAGACGAACGAAAGGAATATGAAAATAAAGAAAAACAAAACATTGATGTTACTGAAAAGCGAAAACAAACCTAATACGAAAAGGAAATTTGGCGAAGGTACACTCTGGTAGGCAGGATTAAGGCAGTGTTATTAAGGCAAGCACCAGAAGAAGAAGAAAACTATTTAAACAAAAATCACAAACAAATAGGTCACACTTTTCTTTTGGCAACAGCGGAAAACCTCTATCTCCAGTAACCCTTTGCGCCAAGCTGGAATGGAAAAGATGAGGCCGTCTGCTTTCTTTGATCATTCTTTCACCTGCTGAAAATGTGTTCGTGACGTGTTAATTGATCTGTTTTATTTTTTGTTTTACCTATATTGGTGATGGATAATCATCTTGCCTAGCATACATTTGCATCATGCAGTTTACGTTACAGCAACGGCTACAAAAACATACACACACACACAAACAGAAGCAGGCTAATAATGCGCGTTATATAGCTAAAGAAGCAAGGCCGGAAGATAGATAATGTGTGTACAACCCTGTAAAATATATCCAATACATGTGTCCCTTCGTGAAACTATGAAAAAAGAATAGTGTTTGTACGGTGCTTTAATCATTGTGCAAGAAGGCATGGTTAAAAACAAAAACGCTCCACGAGCGATAACGATCATTGCGCTAGTAGTGAGCACACGTATCAGAGGTTAGAAAACGAACTTTGTTCACTGCGTCGGCGGAGAATCATCATTACACAATATTTCGATGTTTTACAATGAAGGAAATCTAAAGAATTGGATGCTATTTTCCCGCTCTCCGGTGAAATGGGCAAAACTACAGCTCCGAAATTCGCTCTATCCCAACATTGCTCCCCACCTATACTTGCTCAACGTAAGCCGTTCACCTGTACGTTTTGTTTGGCTCAGTTTAACTGACACTAAAATTCTCCACACTTGTGATAATCTGTATCACCATCGATCAGTTGCAAAACACACCGTGGGCAAAGGCAAATGAGAAAGCAAGGTTCGAAATATGTACCAGCGAGTGGATTAGTTAGCCGAGACCAGCAAACCAGCGTCCAAAGAGAAGGAAGTTATTACACGCTTGTATGATTGTTCTATGTGTAATATTATTGTTTCACGCACGAATCATTTATACTTTGCTCGAAGGATGCCAAATTTAGAACCTTGGGGAAATATTTCAACGAAACAAGGCAACACAAAAAACAAACAAACAAATAAAACTGCAAAATCTGGTTAGAAGAAATGTGTGTTTTTTGTTCATGAAGAGAAAAGGGTGCTTTTGGATACTTGATTTCTACTCTTGCACATTACATTTTACAATGAAGAAAGACGGTGCTTTATAAACAAAGAATTCTATATTCTACATAATATTATCTTTCATTTACCAAATCAACCTTTTCCAAAAAACCCCCAGAAAAACCTCAAATTCCCAAAACCTAAACCCACTTACGCGGTCCCACCCTTGGGGACCGTTTTTCCAATCCAGTCCAGGTACGGTGCATTGCCGTTCGCGATCGGGAGTGCAATTACCTCCGCCACACTGTACGGATGCACTTCCCGCACGAACCGTATCAGTTCCTCCACCCGGCTGGTGCGTGTTTTGATCATCAGCAACACTTCCGGATCCTCGTTGATCTTACCCTCCCACGCGTAGATCGACGTGAGACCCGGGATAATGTTAACGCACGCAACCAAACTTTTCTCTACCAGCTGGCGGGCGACATTTACCGCGACCGTGTTGTCCGGCACGGTAACGAACGCTACGGAATATTCGCCAGCCGGTGGTGATTGAGCTGATGCTTCGGTAGACATCCGGTGGTGTTTGTTCGGTAAGGACGAGCTGCGGATGATGGACGATAAAACAGAAAGCGAGCGTATCATGAGCGATATCGGCTTGTGGGAAAATCGTAGTACTGAGGGAGTGGGAGAAAAAAAATGGGATGTTAATCGTGGAAAACTTGCGTAGAACAATCTAACTGACCTGTGTACCGATTCGAGTGATGGTATTTCAATTTAGCGGGTGGTTGTTTTGATCGAAATGCGTTTGACAGCCGATATAGTCGGATAGTGTTTACACTATCGAGCTAGCGGCTGCAAATCGACTTCAAATTTTAAAATGATCAAGAAATAAAACAACAGCGAATTTGATATTCATAAAACTGTGTAGCAAAGAACTTTACACATACGCAAACATAGCTATTAGTATTGCAAACAATGAAACTTACAGCACACAAAAACTAATGGAAAACAATTTTGAAACTGACATTTGCCCACTTGCTTCGTTCAGCGGCCAAAAACCTTCGTTCAATACCGAAAAACCACCAGAATGATTGATCTTTCGTTGAGCACGCACGGACAGCACGCACACAAACGCACCTTTTTTCCGCACCAAACCCACCCGTAAATAGCACGTTTGCTATATCTTGCCGCACACCCAGCATGTGCGTGTGTGTGCGTATGTACGTGCGCTGAATGTGTGCAAGTGTATGTGTGTGTGTGTGAATGTGAGTGCGTGTGTGGATGCATGGACGTGTTGTTGTGTGTTTGTGGGGTAAAATTATAACCTAAATGACCTGAGCCAAAAAGGTGCGACAGAAAAACGCGACGAACATTTTTGCGGAAATTGTTTTCGCCCCGAAACACAATAAAAACCAGTGTTCAGTGTCCACGGTTTTTGGGAAAAGTGTGGACGGCGGTTTCGCACGCACGGTAAGTCAAGTCAGGCAAAGGCGTACTACGGTACCACACCAATAATGCCACAGGACACATAGCACACCGAATCAGCCGAGATCTCCGTGCAAACAGGCCGATTTTTTTTTCATTTTTTGCTTTAGCGAGAATGAGAGAAAAAACAGGCAAAGGCACACAGGAAAAAAAAAACCACTTGTCATTGTTGGCGAACCACCCGTTCGGTGGGGGTTTTTTTTTTTACTGGGGTTCAATTTTTAGGTACCAATATTCGGCATTCAATCGTAGCGCCGCAGCTACGCAGGTGAAAGGTTACAGGTTCTTCTATCAAACGATGGCTCGGAGTGAATAAAAGCAGTGTGCTCGATGCTGCGGGACGGTCCGCGATAAGTGTTTTGGGGGTTTCCGTTTCTCGCAGATGCTCTAGAAACCTGGCGCCGCATGTGATAGATTTGCGGAGCAGATGAAAAAATAGACCGCCGCTGGTGCTGTGATAAGGTGTGTGCAGTGTGGGGCAGTGCGTAAAATGTCTGCTGTCAGCAGAAAATCAGCCTTCCCAACAGTCCAAAATCGGAACGATCGCATCGAATCTCGGTTATAAAATGCATTAAAAATCTCGTATCGTGCATTACGCATACATGCACGAGCATGTCGCGAGGAGCCACCGAGCTACCAACACACACACACACACACACGCAGGCGGGCGAGCATATAGCGGAAGCTGTAGCGAAGAAGGCGCTTACACATCGATATTAATGCTACCAAACATCTGATTATGGTCCGGGCAGAGGCTTTACCCGCAGGACACGGTAGCCGCGTGTAAGACTCTGGCAGGCAAACGTTAACGCGAAAGAATACTTACTCATCGTTTGACGGTACGGTCACCAACAGCAGTAAAACACCAGCAGCAGCACACACACCGATCAATGTTCCTCCCTCAACCAATCCTGCCATTGCACTCGGTGGACAAATAATAATCGGGGAATATTTTTAAAAGCAGGATTCAGTACTGCTGCCGCAGCGCGCGAGTGAGTCAGCAAACTGCCACCGCCTTACCAATCACCAATCAAATTGTGTCACAACATTTAACACTGCACGGTTGTTTCTTTAATAACCAAAAACATTCTCAACAATATAATAGTAAAAGTTTCTTTTTCTCTCTCTCTCTCTCTCTCTCTCTCTCTCTCTCTCTCTCTTTGTAGACTGGCTGCTGAGATCGTATTTTATATTGCTACAAACATTTTTAAATTCGTCGATCATATTCACACATACCCGTTCGAGAACGTAAATTGGTAAATCTTTAGTCAAACCGGTAGGTATTTTCTAGACGAACGTACGGTGGCAATAATTTAACTTAAACGTGTCCCCTTTTCTGTACATATCATTTCATGTTCACACACGTTGACTGCTGGCCGCAACTTGTTGACCTGACATCGTCGATCGGACTGTATTGATCATATGCCATCTTTATTACATTTTTCGTACGCGATCCATACCGGGTACGTATGCCAAATGAAGCAGTGACAGCCTCATAAATGAAGAGACATTTGTAACCGTTTGAAAAGATCTTCCTGGAAGTGTTTTACCATGGGACAACGACGAAAACGTAATGTACGTTCATATGTTATTAGCATATACCGTTTTTCAAGTGTTCGAAATGCTCATGAAATGCTCAGAATCATATTGTTTCATCGTGTTAATACTTAATGCTAGAGCGATTTATTATTGATCCCCTTTTTTCGTGTAAAAGCAATGTAGATAAGGATGTGTTGTTTATGTCCATTTTTTTTTACACAAGACCCCGGTATCGATTCGAACTCCATGTTAGCAAAGGACTGACTATCCAGCTACGTGAAATAAAGTTTAATAAGCCAATGCATGACTTATCAGAGATCGTTAAACCAAGAAGAGAAGTGACAGTGTTGCTAAAAAAGCTATATTTAGATTTAAATCTTTATCTCACAACACAATGTATGCCTTTCTCATGACGTTTTTGCTCTTAAGAAGGGAAAATAGCGATTACCTAGCATTGGATCGCTTTTGATAGCTTTTCAAATTTTGATTCCACCACACCGCGAGTCTTGAAAGACCCATCCTTACGTCTAATTCAGGAGAAGGCCTGCAAACGCATCTTTCTGATCGCAGGTCCTTGGCGTTAACGAAAAGCGTCTTGAAAGCTTCCCATCCACCTTGGTCGGGTGTTTGGTTTACTGTTCTGTCAACTTGAAAATCAATGGTGTCACTGGTAGGAGCGAAGCTGATGCTCTTCACCATATCCACCAAGATATAGTCTGCTATATGGTAAATTTCGCGTTTCATCGTCGCTTACCGGTTTCGAAATCCGCTTTAGACAAGCTAGAATTCTTGTAGTACTAAACGAAAGCTCTTACATCCAGTCTCCCGTCAACTTTATCAGCAGCATTACATTTAAATTGGCATTTAAAATACATATTCTCCTCGTTTTTTTTTTCTTATTTTCATATTAATATGGTTCCTGTTGCCACAAACGCTGCTAACACGCTCATCCTCACCAAACACTGGACCGAACATCGGATTCGAACACGTACATCATCATGCCACACGGCACTGTTAAACCTGAATATGTTTGCCCATGGTACACGAAGCAGTGAAGATGTGGACGGTTGTTTTATGATTTATTTTCTTTGCCGAACCGAACCGATCCGGAGCAGTCGCTTGCTTCATTAGCACATTCATCCACACAGTTTGATACAGGCTCTGTCCTGATTACATTAAAAAAAAAAACGCAAACACAGCAATTTATTTTATTACACCGGTTTTAATTGTGTCCTACGACGTGTGTGCGTGTGTTTTGTCCATATGTAGTGTGTTATATTTTATAGCTGCATTTATAGCACTAAGACTCTGTAAATCGCAACGACCGTATAATGATGTGATGTGTGTGCGTGTGTATATGTAGTCGTTTTTATTTTATTTTATTCGATAATATACTCGTAGCCTCTCTGTCCCGTGTATGTTTCACGACGTTTCAGTGCAATTTAGGGTAGGGTCGTGTAGAAGTGTTCGATAGTGTATGCAGTTGAACCGATCCATCCAGTTTGGTTAGTTGTTGAGCGGATGGCATGTGATATACTAGCTGGTATAGCTGGTAAAATAGTGGAATCGTTATAATAAATAGGTTCGTGTAAATGTCGATGCTTTCAAGCAAACAGAAGTATAACGAAAATATTAGAACTGCAGCAGTGATCAGTGTTACCCTAACGGCCGGGCGAAGAGCTACCAAACGATGGCTTACAGCTCAAACCGCCATCGCTGAAAGTAAATATAATCCCGTGCTCCCGTGCCGAGCATATCGTTACTGTGTCCGGCCGGCTTGCTACGTGCTCGGTGCGCCCCGCCAAAAGTGACTCGCTCAGAAACGAATTGTACATAACTAATCGGGAGTTTTTCGCGCAACGATTGTGCTAAGGGCTCCGAACCACTACCGTGCGAATGCCGGACGTTACTGGCCCCGGGAAGAAAACGCAACAGAATCGTCCACACGTACACTGCTGCATAATACACGAACCCTTCGGCGTCCGGTTATCATTAGTTGTCGCGCATTTTCGTACACCTTGGTTGTGTTTTTCACGTGCGTGCTTCCGTCAACGATCAATCGGCAACGTAACCCGACTCATTCGTTCCGCCACACAATAAAACAACACACACACAACAACAACAACAACAACAAAACATCAAAATGGAGAGTCCAAGTGCCGGTGGGAGGCGTCGGGGCAATTCGCGAATCAATGCCGAAGATCAGGCCCTTGATCAGATTGCAAAGGAGGTAAGTTGAGCAAACAGTGGCTTTCCTTGTTTTTTTTTTAGTTTTGGGGAGTTTTCTTTTATATAATTAATATTATTAATTATCATAAATATATAATTGCTAAGTCTTTCGCTAGGGCATGATAGGCAATGGAAATACATTATTAAAGGATCTAATATTGCAGCATTCGTTTTAAAAAGGTTTCCTTGGTATGCGTAAAAGAGTGTTGAGAGTTTACCTTGACTATGCTGTCAGCTTGAGTATCAATTGAGAAGATGGTAGCTATTTGCACCAAGGTTTAATGGGGAAGATAAGCGATCATCTTAAAGGCAATATTCAACATCATAAAACCCCCATAATTGCTGCGCCCCTTCACCTTATATCCAGTCTTGCGTCCAAGATTCCAAGGACCTCTTATTCTTTGGCACTGCAGTAAAAATCTGAATCTCTCGGTCTCTGTTAACGTATTGCTCTGGTCAGGATCTCCAAAATGTATGATAGCAATTCGGAATCCGCCAACGAGAAAAACAGAGAGA
>KZ062489.1:4720-16325 GCA_002091835.1 Anopheles maculatus | reverse complement strand
AAAAAAACAAGAAAGCAACGAACAGCAGCCACATTGTTTTGTAAGAATCAACCCCGGCTATCGGGAGGCCGTCGTCCCATTCCCGGACATCCTCCAGGGGATCGTTAGACACGTTGCTTCGGCACCACAGTACACGGTGCCCACCTATCAAACCCGCACCCTTACTCGCGGCGGGCGCCGCCCTCGCGTAGTTTGGATGGAAACCGGAAAAAGCGAAACGAAACCAAATGCAACGCGTGTGAAACATTGACACGCACGCGACACATGAGATCACGTCTGATTCGCGCGCTAAAGATAGACGTACATGTTGTGTGCGTGCGTGTGTGTGTGTGAGCCCGGGTTTTTTGGTCGGGCAATGTCTGACCTGGGTCGTGGGGTGACACATCAATCTGGTTCCGGAGGAATCTGTCAGCTTTGTTCCTTACCACGGCGTCCCCATTCCTGCCTCCCCAGCAGTTCGAGCAAGGAAAATTGTTGGAAAGACAAAACGAGACACCCGTTGACAGATGGTGTAGCGTATCAGTATTGTTTTTCCGGTACTTTGTTTTATTGGACTGTGTGATAAACGGTGGAAGTGATAGAACTAGTATCGGAAAAGAACGCATGGAACGTACATCAGTAATAGCAGTTAATGTCCCAAAAAAATCGCCAAGTCTGAGGGAAATTTTAGGTCTTTTCTCAAGTCTAGTTCTCTTACCGAGGAGAACTGGTTAGTGAGTTAGGGAATGTTGAAGTTCGGGAGATGCTTCCTGACCACGGCTATAACAACATCTACTCACTTCTGGAGAAAGGCTTAAACCGATAGTCTTGTCCAGCAGCAGCTGATGAGGAGATTCGAAGACTTGGCGATATTGCCGTTCCACCTCTTTGACCTATCAACCGAAGATTACTATAACAGTTCCCATTTTTCTAGGCTCTTGCCTGTCTTGACAGACAGATGCCATCTCAGGACCAAATCCTCAATCACCCTCACTAGTTTCAAGTGAACAAGACTTTCACATGATCGGAAATTTTCTCCCTTCAGGAGTTCTTGAGGGGCGCATCATGAGCAGATATTAAAAACTGTCCGGATTGGTTTCACGTACGCAGGACTACCGCTAAAATTAAGTCAAGGAAGTGCCAAAGAAGATGAGGAAGATATTCTCGTATTTCTTCAGATATGAGGGAAGATCATAAAAATCTAGATTAGGAAGTATCTCACAAACTTCAACTTCTCTGCTCGAAGACAGAGTCCTGATTGTACGAGCGAGTACAGTCCTTGACTCTTTTGCCTATTATTCCTCTCCTGGTCAACACAAAGCGCTGTAAAAAAAATATTAAATGTCGTTGGATCCTAAGGTCTTATCTGAGGAATGCTCCAAATTCTCCAGCATGACTTGGACGAAATGAATGCAGCTTGTAAGGATTTTGAAAAAAAGACGCGAAGTGTGGAAGAATGGAACGATATATGGAAGATCTACGAGACAGCACTTCAATCTATTAAGCATTGTGGTGAAAGCATTATGGCATGAGATTACTTGGAGTGGGGTGATGCAGTGACTCACGTACAAAAATATCCTCCAAAGTGTAATGCTTCCGCACGCAGCATGCAGTTGGCCATTAAAACCCGATTGTGCCAGTTGCAATTTTTGTTTGGCCAATGATGTTTATACATAAACAGAGAATCTGTTTGTATATTTCATCACTTCCGGTGCCGCCACCAAATGCAACCGCTGGCTTCTAAGCGTGCCGGCTCGGGACGAACAAGGTCGGCGGCGTTCTAGGAGTGCCAATTGCACGTCTTCCCAACACGCGTGCACGCATGCACACCGATACCAAATGCACACTTCCGAGCTGCAGTTTTTTTTTGGCTGTTGAAGCCGTTGTTGAAGACACGCGTGTCGACGAGACGAGCCCCATTCAGACGGATGTCCAAAAATAACAAATCTGCGTCTGCCAGACGGCGACAGATCGCTGCTCTACATCCGTCGCCGTACGGATCGCGCTGTCACGTTCTCGCCTAGGCGGATGGTGGGCACGGAACGAAGATGCAGCGTCTCCTTGTGCCGGGAGCTCACAGGACAGCCGTTTTGTCGGAGGGTGGAAAAGTCAATCGGCAAACGTGGGTCGCCAACAGTCGCTCCCGGTTGACCGAACGTTGAACACGCGCCTTTCTCTGTCCTCGTGGCTGACACGGAGTCACGGTGAGCGTGCGCGCCCGCGTATCAAGTCAGCTGCTTTACCGCGTGGTGTGTGCGTGTGTTGCCGTTGTTTTCGGGTGCGCAGGAATTAGTGTGACGATCGGAAAGAGGCATATTCAGCTCTCTGCCAGATTTGTTGGTGTTTAGTGTTGCGAAAGTTGTTTTTTTTTTGCGATGAGCGGCAACACTGCACATCACTAGAAACCAATCCCCAAAGAACGCATCTCAAACTGTGTCTCCCGTACATCTTCAATCAAAAACGTGCAACATGGTACAGCTAAAACCGCAGCAAAACACACTGGCCAGCAAGCTGGTCGTGCAACACCAGTACGGACCGTCGCTGAGCGATTGTCTCGAGCTGGAAGCCGCCGGTCAACCGAAAGGTCTCGCCATCAAGGGAACGTGGCGCTACGTGAGTACCAAACAGTGTGCACAGAGTGAGTGGGTCACGCGTGTTTATTTTTTGCCGCGTTGTTGGAGACGTCATTCGCGTCGGTGTTGGCACAGGAAGTGCGAAAACTCGAATGCATTTGTTTGTTCGTAAGATGTTGGCTAAAAATAGGACCACCGGTTTCGTGTATGTCTGATGTTCTTACTTGCATTCGTGTTGACAGTTGGTAACGTGTTAACGCGTAAGATCATTATCAAGATGCAGATTTACCCTGCAGTTGCAAAGAGTCGGGGGATGTCGATATACAGGCATCGCCTCACCGCCTTGCTTCTGTTTTCGCAGTTATAAGACCAGCTGTTGTGAATATTATTCAATCAACAGTCTGAGCAACGATTTGTGGTTAGTTCTTCGCTCCGATTAGCAAACGCAATTAGCAGGCTGCCCCACTAAAAAACCACATCACCCGTATGCATCTGTACAGCCTCTGCTTGGGTAGAAAGTATTGCGCATTTCAGCCCATACCGCACCTACATATTTGCTCCGATGGAGAGTTAATAGAGCGTAGCTAAAAAAGCATCATGCAGATCACGTGCCCCAGCAAATCGGATCGATGCATTGAGCTGCAAACTAGGATGGGCACGCTTTAAAATGACTTTTCTTAGGCATCGAAACACGAAACGGAGATGAAATGGGATTATGGCACTCGCAATGAGCTGTTCTATCTCTTACATGGTGTTGATCTGGGTGAAATTCATCCAAGAGAGACTGTCACTGGTTTCTCACACCTCTCGACCGGATATTGAATCCCATCCGGACGGACTAATCACAGGTAAGCAGGGTGAAAGCCAAGACAAGCAATCCAGAAACGGTAGGCCAGGATTTCTTGAGCAAAGAAGGGGAGAAACATCGGTCGTACATCAAGCGACCTACGCCGAGAGTCTCTCGTTATCCCGTGGGAACTGTTCTCACATTGCGCCATTGTGGGATCGTTCATTCTCAACCGCCCTCTTAGCGAGCCGCCTATTGTTTGTGACCTTTTACAATCGTTTACTCCACGACCATTTGGCAGCTACGGTGCTCTGCTATAAAATTCTATTGCTTTTTTTTGTCTTGAAGCTCTCACGTGTGGCTGTTAATATTACCTCAAGAACAGCCCCAATAATCACAATAAAATGTTCTCTCTGCACTTGAAATAAAAGTTTGGCATAGAATTATAGCTAGTTTATAGCATCGCCGATCGGAACAACTAGCTGATGAGTATCGTGGGCGTTGCAGGGTGGCAAATCTTCGATGTTGGGTTTGCTTCAATCATGTAGTAACTTGTTGTTTGCCGAAGCTTAGTCATGCTCCAACACCACCGTCAGTCAGACTTCTTCAGTCTTCTTTTCCGTCACTTATTCGAATGATTGACGTAATGCGACTTCTAAATTCCACCCCTCTCTCTCTCTCTCTCTCTCTCGCCACGAACAAAACACGCATAGCTAGGTGTCAAATGTCCGTTATTTGGAACATGGCTTTTGTTACCCCAAATGCTGTCGAATGCTTCCCACGGAGAAGATCTCCGTTTATGTGAGCCCCGACAAGGTTGCAATGAACTGCATTCAGAAACAGTATAACAATGGCAGTAACACGGTCATTTTAAGTACAACCTGAACGAAGCGGACGACCTCTTGGGCGTGTGCCTTCGATACAGTGATGAAGTGGCTCATCATCAGTCAGCTTCTTCTCCAGCCACGCGCATGGTGACGCGCACTGGAAGGAATGTTTGTTTTTTGCAGCCGTAAGACAAACACCTATAGTCGCACACGGGCTTCAGTGGGAAGGGGCTCTACGTGTGTCTTCTATTGCTTCAAGATTAATCTAGTGTAAACTATCCCACCGCAACAACCACCACCACCAAACCGCACCGTTGCGACCATTGTTGGAGCTGGTCGGGGCTCGGCTGGAAACTCGTGGATACACTTTCACTGGTCGTTCGTGTGCGTTTGCTGTACGGGCGGTGCGGTACACGAACTGCCTGGAACCGATCCCGCTCGCGTTAGGCGTCCAGCATTCATTCGAACACTGTTGGGCGTACGGTGCGAACGTTAGTCGCGATCGTGTTGTGTGTTTGGGGAGCCGTACAGGCTCCATCAGTGGACACCTTAAAGCTGCATTGTATCCGCTCATTATCTGTTCCGTGCTTAAACAATATATAGTGACGACATGGGCAGAGCATCTCACGTAGCAGCAAACACTACTACGTGTATAATCGTTTGCATGCGTGCGCGCGTGTGTGTATGTGTGGTTTGTGCATCATCAATTGACCTGTGCATCTAAATCGCATATAGCGTCGCGAGTGGATAAGATTGCCCGGACGTGCCCAGTAAAGCATCTCGTTTTAGTTGTGTCATCAGTCCTCACATCTCATAGAATCCGTACAGTTCAACCGTCACTCAAGATCGTTGGGCGTTACAATCGCGAAGATCTCGACCTGTTATCGCTGACTTTAGTTGACTTAATTTTCGCCCTATTTCACCACGGCAAATATGCCGCTTCAGCCACCGGATCGCTCTATCAATGTCTTCTATCAATTCAAAAACCAGAGTGTACTTAGCTAACGCGTCAAAAGTATAAGAAGAAGTTACCAATAAGGTTTCAAGCGCCCTCAATAAGCTATCGTTTTTATACTACTTGCTCTAAATTTTGTACTTTGTTTTTGTTCACATACAACTGTATGTTAACTTGTTTCTTTTTTTAAAACAAAAGTTTGGAATTAAACACCTCGGTAGAGTGCTCTAAACAGCGTGACACATGCGAGCTGTCAAACCATTGTCCAATCGATAGCTCTGCGATAAACCGTCTCCAAACTGCAAAATCGATCATAGTACACATTGAACCTTGCGAGCACAGCAAACTGTCACTTTTTGGTCGTACGAAGCACAAAATTCCAGCAGAAAAGTTCGCCAACAAAATTCAGCCGTGCAAAATTTTCCGAAAAAAACGCTTCTCTTGAACAATCTCTTGAATAATCTCCGGGGTACGTACAGTGGTGTTCAAACGCACAAAAAGTAATGCAAAACTATATCGAGCAACTGGCGACACACGAGATGGATTGCCATCCAAGTGTGTGGACCGGTACGGAACTGCCGTGCACCAAGTCAGACAATTCCGCCGTAGAATCGGCGCTCAAAAGTAACAGCAGCAGTGTGGGGGACATTTACGAGCTAGCCAACACCGAACTAGCGCCGGAGTCGGTCGAGAGTGGTGATCGCTCGTTGCAACAGTTGCTCGGGCTGAGCGCACTCGATCCGAACCGGAACGCGATAACGGACGATTACTGTGCCTGCATTACTAACGCGAGTGGTTCGTCTTCACCCGAGCAGCCGACCCGTGACGCGAGCCGGAACAGTGGCAGCATTCGGAGTCCGGATTCGTCCTATCACGACTCGTCCTCCGTACAGGATCCGGACAGCGCACATCAGCCAGGGACGACCCATACGCTGCACGGTTACGAGCCGCATCGGCAGTTCCACCGACTGTCGGTATCGCACACCGGGGACGAGTTTAGTTCCGAGGAGGATGAAGCGTTTGTGGAACTGCTCGAACGCGCCAGCGACATCGTAGGTTTTGATTTCCAGCGACTGGAAAATTCGACAACTCTCTATCTGTGTCTCTGTGTGGGTGTTGGGATCTGGTTGTGGGTTCGATTATGTCACAATGTTTTCTACCCAAGCCGTGGAGAAGGGTAGAACGGTCCACAATTGGACTATGTTGCTTGTGCATTCTTTTGTAACTTAAAATCTTCATTCGTCATCATCGCTTTTGTGTCGTGTTTGCAGGAATATTGGTTTACAACCGTAAGAAAATGTAACTTACCGATAACGCTACCGAGTTGGGATCAAGAGTGAGCCGACTTGTGCCATTCCGAGGGCCACAACCCATGCGGGTGCGATTGTGTTATCCAACTCTCATCAAACCAACCAGCCGAAAGTATCATGTGTCTAATCAAGCATCGATCAGGTTACGCGTTGTCGTATCCTGCACAAAACAACACCGTGCAATAGAATACTTTCAGGTTGATCACCTCTCCAACACGAACGCTCCATTGAATTTATGTCTGGTGAAGGATGTGCTCTCTCTCTCTCGCTCTGTCTCTCTTCAATCATTTGTGCTCCATAAGTTTCAAACTATACTCAGTAAGCCCCTCAATTCTGTATCTTCCGTATGGAGATGCGCTCGTCTAGAGTACCTGTATCTAGTAATTGTATGTCGCGACTAGCAGTCGCTTGTTCCATCCGAGTGAAATAATTATATGTTGCATATATACGTGTAAACGTTGCCTTCGTCCACATCTCTCATCATTACCGTATGTGTCGAGCATATTTTGTGTCCTGTACCGCTTGTACCGCTGTATCTGTATGGAGTGTTTATGGTCCGTACTAATTACAACTTTCATTTCTTCTTATCTTTCCCAACCCGCTTGCTTGGTTGCCCTGCTAGGCCGAGGCGCGATTAGCAGCTAGACGACAAGCACGTGCTGAGGCCCGCGAAATACGCATGCGCGAACTGGAGCGACAACAGAAAGAGCAGGAACAAACGGCAGACCGGGTTTTCGATCTGCAGCAGCAATCGATCGGTCTGTCCGAACCGGCCAACCTGGTGGCAACGCCACGCACGAGCAGGATGATAGGACAGAGCGCGATGGCACGGGGCAGCGCCCTGTCGTCCCGGCGTAACAGCGAAGATTCGCTCGAGGAGGAAGCCCGTGGCCTACGTGATCTTCGACACGAGCTGAAAGTGAGTGGCCAGAGATAGTAATCCCGTGTACCGTGTACGATTGTGGCATACGCACTGACACTTTCCTTTTTTTCCCAGGACGTTGAGGAACGTTTTCGCAAGGCGATGATTGCGAACGCACAGCTAGACAACGAACGATCCTCGCTTAACTATCAAATACAGCTGCTGAAGGACAAGCTGGAAGAGGTGGAAGAGTCCCATTCGCAGCTGCAGCGCGAGTATCGGGAGAAGTGTCGCGACCGGGAAGCGCTGAAGCGCAACAACGACAAGCTCAGCGAGGAGCTGAAGCTTGTGCAGGGCCAGCTGCAGGAGCGCGACGCACTGATAGAGCAGTACGGACTAGTAATAGTAACGGTAGAGAATGAGGATGGTACGGATGCGCACCGCGCCCTAGTCACAGCGGATAACGCCCAGCTGCTCAAATCTGTTCCCGGCACACTAGGTTCGTCTAACACCAGCGACACGCGACCTCTTGAACGATTCTGTAACCCGATGTAACAAGTTGATTGTAACTAACAAATTATGGTGAAACTTTAACATTTTAATTCATTTTTGAGTGAGTTTCAATTACTGGATGTAAGGACTCAATGCAGTCCATTGCGAGTTGCCCTGTTCGAAGGCTTCTCGTTGCGCAAGAAGAAGAACATTTGGAGGTGTTTTCTTCTTACTCGGTTATGGCCTTATAGTACATCGAAAATGAAGAGCTTCAGGTGGTATCACCAAATCATAACCAAAGAAGACATACCTCACACTCTTTAAGTGAGGTCTTGATTGGAAAAGTCATTTCAGGTCTATGTCATTCCATGCTGGAGGAATCAAGCATTGATAGCACGAAAAAATGAAAATTAACCGCAGTGGAATTCAGTTGAAGAGGTCGATTTGAAGAATATCGATGTGCTTGAATTTTTGAAAGCGTTTGTTGTAACGCTTTCGCTTTGTGTGTCCCGCTCGAAGAACCAATTTTGTGGCCCCAGTTGAAATCTCACGCATCTTTTGTCCGTAACTAACCGACTCGCACGATTTGCATTGTTTTTCATTCAAAGATTTCTAGACACTCACGTCCATTTTTTTGTTCCGTAGACGTAAGACTGAAGAAGTTTGCGGCCGAAAAGCAGGAACTGCAAACCGAACTGCAGGCCCTCCAGCAGCAGCTGAACGATATCAAGAGCAAGGGCAGACGGTACACCTCCATGAACGGTTCGCTGGTCGACGATGACTATGAAGACGCGCAGCGTAAGTGTTACGATGTGGGTTTACCTTGTACCACAATGCTCATTGCACGAATCCATCTTTCAGGAGAAGCAAACAAGCTGATCACAGAGTATAAATACAAGCTGCAGAAATCGGAGCAGGAGATCGCAAACCTGCAGGCTAGTTTGGCCCGCTCGGAAACGCAGGTGATCCGATACAAAAGCACTGCCGAGGCGGCAGAGAAAGCGGAAAGCGATCTGAAGATCGAACGAAGAAAGCTGCAACGTGAGGTAAGTGGATATGTTGCCGGCAATGGAAGCCGGAATCTGTCGATCTGCTACTCCTTTAGCTTACTTTGCATATCTTACTAGTCGCACCACGCGCTCGTAGGAGACAAAACTTTCGTATTTATCATTTTCTTTCTTCCTTTTTCATTTCCTTCCAATGGCACTCGGCTGATTATGGGTCTGATAATGTATCTATCTGTTAGCCAATAATTACGCAATACTGGGACGAGTGTCACTGTCAGTGATGATGCATCGCGTTACCCGCTACCGTTACGCCACCGTCCGTCTCGGTGCCCTTCTTCTGAGCATGCACATTTCTCTATCCAAGCCAAACCACTGCCAAAGGAGTCTCTCTCTCTCTGTCTCTATCTCTCTATCTCTCGCAACACTACAGACCGTGTGTTCCCACCGATTCGTTCGTCTTAATATCTCTATCAAAAACAGCTCTCTATAGTTGCTCTATAGCTTTCGTTCTGCTGAACAAACGGTACGGTATGTTGAGTTTGAACACTCCAAACCCACCCCCAGATATGTCCTCCCAATCGTTTAGAGTGGACGTTTTGTTTTGAGTGCTCGTTTGATTGTTTTATGATTGATACTGCTTTCACACAATGTTCTCATACGCTCATCAAACCAACGTCATCAATATGCTCCTGCCGGCAAGGGAGAGTGTGATTAATATCATGTACATAATACTCCACCCGTCGTCCATTCGTCATTTCGTCCTGTTAGTTAAAACACAGCAACCAATCATGTTTGTTTATTTGTGGTTTTTATTTTCGTTTTTTGTGCGCTTTGTTTCGTTAATTGAATCTATGAGGTTGTCCCTTTGGCCGTGTTCCAGGCAACCAAAATAAAACAACTCATTCCAGGCATTCGGACGAGTGACGGGCAGTCCTTCACTTTAAATTAGAATAACTATTTGTTGCGTTATCCGATTAGGATGAACGTGCAAGTGAACATTTGGTTAGCTATAAACAATTTTGCCTAATTCTTGCCTGATTCCTATTGTTCGGTTATAGCGGGTGTTGTGAATTACACCACGGCTTTAAAAGAAGATCCTTAGCATGAAGAAGGATCACAAAATTGCTTTATTATTCGCGTATTTCTGGCGTTCAAAGAGACCGACGGCGCATCCTTCGGTTCTATTTACTCGCCATCGCAATCGCTCCTACAATGATGGTGGGCACTGTTCCATAAACGATGATGGGCACTTTCCCATAAATTGGCGCTAGCTGTTGTATGGTTCTACTGCTCGACAAACGCGTTGTGATCGTTTCGCAACACCGGGCGGGCATACCTACAATAATCTCAGGGAAAATATTCGAAAAACATTTTGAGTGACTTACAACGAGTTGATTCGTGACTTTTTGTTCTGTTTCTATACTGTTACTTAGTTTGTTTCGTGCTTTAGTTCCCCATTCGCGATTTAGCACGGATTACGCCCAATTAACAACACCAAAGCTGTGCTCGGGTTTCGACTTTCTTGCGTACAGCGCTTTTGTGCGAGATATTTTATGTTTATAAAATTTGTTTCTAAAACCATGCGCATTCACTTTCTAACGCCTTCTTTTGTTACTGTTACTAACGAATGGAGGAAGAACATTTCGTGCCCTGCTCTAATCATTCTCTCTGGGTTTTTTTTGCGTAATTCCACCACAGAACCGTGAAGCCATGGATCGGCTGGAGGAGCTAGAAACATCGAACAACCATCTGCTGAAGCGGCTAGACAAGCTTAAGAACGTCAAGAGCACCATCATGAAGGAAATATGATAGGAGCCGTCTGCGTCCCGTGCGAGTCCATCCGGGCAAACATCCGCGACAACGATCCGGGGGACGGTCGAGGATCGAAACATGGGAACAAATAATTAGTAAAAATCAATCCCCAACCAACGCATCCACGGTCTGGTGTGGGACACCTTCGCCAGGCCACAGGACCATCATTCCCAGCTCGATTCGACAAAAAACAAACAGGAAACAAATCCGTTCCCATTACGCAGACACACACACCCCGTTTTTAGACTCCCTCCCCTCCAATCGTTCCGTGATGTATGATTTTCGTGTTAGTATTTACCCTCTTAAAGTACGCCAAACGAAGGTGTATGTTAGGGTTGCGCATGTGTAAAATATTCCTTGAACGATTAAGTGTAAAACGGTAAGAAAACAATAGGAAACTTGCGGCATACAGACAGTTTATTGATTGTTAACAAAAGCAAAACAGAAGAAAAACAGAAAACTGTAAGAAGCTAGTGCGCCTGCTTTAAAATCCCAACCTTCCCCTCCAACGCTTTGGAATGATATTCGCGTTGTTGCCTAAGTTGTTAGAAAAGGGTTTTAGTTTTTTTTTGCGCCGCAATTCGTCAGCATCAGCGTGACAGCATAACAGATGTGTATGATAGGTATTGCTTCCTGCTGTCCTGTATTTATTTAGGAAAAAGGTTTTTTTTACATACATATATATATATACATTACATTATCACCCACCAACACAAACAAAAGCACAGTCCACTTTTGCCATCTGCCAGTCTGCAAGCACTAACGCCGTTACACGTTACACCAGCTAGGGCAGTTAGTTAAGGGCCTCCCGCCATGCCTGCCTTACATTGGCTGACGTAGACTTATCGTGTGTGCCCAGGTGTCGGGAAACCGTGTCAGGATAAAAGTGGGGGAAGAAAAGTGAATTACGTGCCGCGCCAAATTCGAATCCAAGACCATGAAGGCGTTCATTGAGATAGACCGCGTTTTGACAGACATACACATTGTATCTAGTAGTAAAT